>JAVTVY010005159.1:0-37215 GCA_036873755.1 Hanleya hanleyi | reverse complement strand
CTGATTGTTATAATAACATTTCTTTTCGTTTCAGGTAGCTGAACAGTACCGGGACGTTCATCTTGAAGTATCTTCATCTGTTTCTAATTTGTCTTCTGGGCTACAGACTCATGTCCATGAGAAATTAAATCTGGTTTGATTTCGTAGATTTGACTGACCGGTGAAAGTGCAGACATGGATGACGATACCAGTAGTGCTTGTGTTCTTTCCGTTGCGCCGCCATCAAAACGAAGAAAGAGAACAAACTATGACAAATGTGTACTCTGTCAAGAAGATTCAAAGGAATTTCTTCGAACAGGGACAGAGCACTTCCATAGAGAGGCTCGTTTCTGCACTGCAGTGTAGGCAAGACGAGTGTTATGAGCGAGTTTTTCCAGATTTACAGAAACTACAGACCATGGATGTATTCTGGCATTCAAATGGCTACAAATTCTGCACTAGAAAACACAATATCAATATTATTGCGAAGAGAAGAGGACCATCTCCGTCGCCGTCGTCTGAAGCTTCGGGATGGGATACAACGGACGCAGATCAGCTAGGGAGACGGCACAGAGCACAGTCAAGTCTTGTAGACTGGTCAAAGTGCATGTTCTGCAGGAATAAATCCCACAAAAAAGTGACAAAAATGCTGAATGCTAGTACACTTGGAGTGTGCCAATCTATCAAGGATTCTTCTTAAGCTATTGCTGATGAAGATATATTGCATATATTCCATGGAGTAAACGGCGGCCTTGTGGCAGCTGAAGCAAAATATCACAAAGTATGTTTTTCAAACTACACCAGTAAGTCAAACATCAAACACCGCACTTTTAAGGCCAGAGAAAATGGAGATCAATACACCAGCGCTTTCCGGGACTTAAAACGGATTTGGAGCATGTTAAGGATTACGATATGCGCAGTCTTCTCTAAAAATATCAACGCCTTCTAGTAACTCACGGTGTTGACCATGAAAAGGCCATCAAATACACAAAGCAGCATTTGAAGCTCAGATTGATGAGGCATTTCTGCGCTGCGATGAGGTGGTATTCCACCAGCCCCGAATTAGAGGGCAGTCAGAACTGATGCTCAATATCACTGCAAGATGTTCTGAATGCAGCCTTCCCAAAAAACATTTGAGCCACCCGAAGACGGAGAATCTTCCGCTGACGAGCAGGTTTCCCATCAGACAGAATGCACTGAACTTCTGTATCGCCCTGCGATGTTGATCAGAGGGGATATTGCTGGGTGCCATGGCATTCCTCTCAAACCTTTGAGCACGGACAATCTGAGTCTCATCACAGCGAAATCGCTTATACCAGACAGTGTATATTGGTTCCTGCGCTGGATAATTTCGGATGATAGTGATAATGCTGGGAACTTTCCGGCGGAATGCCAGAATCATCATGGTGGCGCAAGATCTACTTCATTGCTCGTCGCATGCACGAGTTAAGACACCAGCCATCTGGATGAATTACAAGCGTCTGATCCGTCATTCATAATTCAGCTGTCGTCACCAGAAGACATGTTCGATGGATTGACAACTCCCATCTCTCCTGTTTTAGCCAGAATCTCTTTTGCTAATCCGGTGTCAATAGCCTATGTCTCACCGTATGACGAACAGTGGCCCATTCGGCTCAGCAATGTTATTAGTTCCTTTGAACCAGATATGTGCGAACTGCCATGACGAGGCTGGTGTGCTTCGGGCTCTTAACTCGTGCATGCGACGAGCAATGAAGTAGATCTTGCGCCACCATGATAACTCTCCTCTCGTCTGATTGATTCTTGCATTCCGCCGGAATATTCCCAGCATTATCACTATCATCAGCCGAAATTACCCAGCGCAGGAACCAATATACACTGTCTGGTATGAACGATTTCGATGTGATGAGACTCAGATCGTCCGTGTTCAAAGGTTTGACAGGAATGCCATTGCACTCAGCAATATCCCCTCTGATCAGCATCGCTGTGCGAAACAAAAGTGTATTGCGTCTGATGGGAAACATGTTCGTGAGCGGAAGAATCTCCGTCTTGGGGTGGCTCAAATGTTTTTTGGAAGGCTGCATTCAGAAAATCTTGCCGTGATATTGAGCTGGTATGCATCAGTTCTGATTGCACTCTAATTCGGGGCGGGTGGAATATCACCTCATCGCCGAAATGCTTCATCAATCTGAGCTTCAAATACTGCTTTGTATATTTGATGGCCTTTTCGTGGTCAACACCGTGCGTTACTAGAAGACTTTGATATTTTTCGGGAAGACTGCGCATATCGTATGACTTGCCATGCTCCAATTCCGTTTTAAGGCCATCAATTAAGTCCCAGAAAGCGCTGGTGTATTGATTTTCATTTTCGCTGACCTGAAAAGTGCTATGTTTGATGTTTGACTTACTGGTGTAGTTTGAGAAGCATACTTTGTTATATTTTGCTTCAGCTGCCACAAGGTCGCCGTTTACTCCACGGATTATATGCAACATATCTTCATCGCCTAAAGCTTCAGCAGAATCCTTGATAAATTGGCACACTTCAAATGTACTAGCATTCAGCATTTTTGTCACTTTTTGTGGGATTTATTCTTGCAGAACATGCACTTTGACCAGTCTACAAGACTTGACTGTGACCTGGGCCGTCTCCCTAGCTGATCTGCGTCCGTCGTATCCCACCCCAAAGCTTCAGATGGCGACGGAGATGGTCCTCTTCTCTACGCAATACTATCGACATTGTGTTTGCTAGTGCAGGACTTGTAGCAATTTGAATGCCAGAATACATCCACGGTCTGTAGTCTCTATAAATCGGAAGCAGTCGCTCATCTTGCTTACACCGCAGTGCAGAAACGAGCCTCTCTATGGAAGTGCTCTGTCTCTTTCGAAGAACATCCTACGAATCTTCTTGACAGAGTACACATTTGTCATAGTTTGTCCTCGTTCTCCGTTTTGGTGGCGGCAAAACGGAGAGAACACAAGCACTACTGGTATCGTCATCCATGTCTGCACTTTCGCCGGTCAGTCAAATCTACGAAATCATACCAGATTTAATTCCTCATAGACATGAGTCTGTAGCCCAGAAGACAAATCAGAACAGATGAAGATACTTCAAGATGAACGTCCCGGTACTTCCTAAACTGTTCAGCTACCTGAAACAAAAAAGAAATGTTATTATAACAATCAGCAGAAATTCATTACTCTTCAAATTGGTTCGTGTGCAAACCATAACTTCTTTGCCAATGCGGTCTGGCTATTTATATTTAACAGGCAAACGGTCTCAAGGTCATAAATAATACATTTTCTACAGAGAACGGCACAAAAATTATGCATTCAACATACATTCTGCAAACAGAGAAATACAAAGCCAAAAACACACTTTTTTCGATTTGCCAGGTGAATTCTACTACATGTTTATTGCATGATGGGATTCTACATATGCATTTCGACTAATACTCCGCTGATAGTAATTTATATGTATGCACCAATCTCTTCTCTTTACATCCATGCATCATATAATAATTTGAATGAACTAGTTCAAAAGATACAATCGATTGAAGCAACCCACCCTCTATCACATTCCCCCATTGATGGAAAAAGCTTTATTTGACCCCCACCATACAAAATGGACTGTAGAAAAAATGCTATACCACAATTTGAAGTGACACCCACCCTAAAACTGCTCAAGAGAGGCTGCCCTAACATAATATGCAATCAGACCTTGTATGTGATGTGGGCTGAGCAAGACCCTTTTTTAAGGCCGATACAGGAAATAGCTCCTTGACTAATAGGGTTAGAGAACCGATAGCGATAAAAGACCAGACTCTAACGGTTGACTCCAAACTATTATTCACGTAAGTTTTATCATGTGTAATTACCTTTGATATGGGCGGGAACCCCGCACAATAAACTAACCACTTTGAAACCATTCTTCCTTGACGGACAATGCGATGGGTGGATAGGATACAACTTTTGTAGAGCCGATCGTTCGGGAAAGTGGCAAGAATATCAATGTAATGTAGCCCGACTAGCGTTTCTCTTCTAGCTCAGTAGTTCATATTCAGATGTTGATGCTCCTTTCGTACGAGCGCTCTAATATCAGAAGCATAATACTTTATTTGATGTAATGGAATTAATCGTTTATAATGCAATTTAATGCACTGCTTCCCTTATCTTGTGTTTTCTGTACTATATGCATATTTGGAATTGGTGTCAACTGTCGTACTGACAGGGTCGTTTGACTATTGACATGGAATTATTTTGTGGACAACGGTTGAATATTGAATTTCGGATCTCAGTGCAGAACCAGGTGAGAACCATGCAAATATGAATTTCAGCTTGAACATGAATCTTGTAACTATAACGTCCTGACTAGTAGAAAATATTGGTTTATCTGAATGGATCATTGTACTACGTTGAATTTGGTAAATTTAAAGCCGACTGCGTTTCTCGTATTGGATTACAACACATATAAGAGAAGTGACATATAAGAGATGTCACTATTGAAGTATTTAAATATTGCTTGAAGGTGGAACGAGAAAGATTGTGAGACTTTGATGATCGATCCACACGGGGAAATCTACATCGCCTCGAAAATGGATGACAAGGCTTCCTCTTTCGCTCATGTACCAACAGCCGGTAACTGGGGAACCGGACATGCCGTCCACGTCACTCATACAGTGAAGTTCCCCTTCTTCACAAGCAAGAAAAATCCAGTTGGAGGCGACATATCTCCGGACGGCACAGAAATGTTGATAAAATCCAAGGAATGGGTACTTTCCTACAAACTTAGTCATGGGGAAACGTTTGTGCATGCCATCACGCGAGATCCCGTCAAACTACCGTATCACATGGAGCCCCGCGGGGAGTCAGTCTGTTGGTCGGCCAATGCTGATGGTTATTATACTACGTCAGAGGGGAAAGGAAGTCACCAGCCACTGTATTATTACCGGCGTCAGTAATATTAGTGCAAAAAATCCTGGAAAAGAAAACACACCAAAATTATGAATTAATGAAATAACAGGCTGGGACGAACTTAGGCGCAATAACCGTCAGCGAAGATGAACGGATTTTAAACTCTTTCTGATGCGAATGGCCAAACACGAATCCATCTTTGGGATACTTGACTGAATTGAGCTCATCTCCAAGAGTACAGAGCCCTTATGTACAAATGTTATTCTGTGCATTTCAAAGTTGTCGTACACAATATAATTATACAAGCGAAGAATAAAGTTTATCTTCCCTTACTAGTAGCATTTTTCAGATTTTTAACGATGGGCGATGCTACCGCACAAATGTAGTATACTGATAGTGGGTAGATGTGGTCGATCGTTTCGCTATAGAGACCAGATACAGTCGATCAAATACGATCGAGGAGACTTCCCATAATGCATGTTGAGAAAAACATAACAGCCATATCTCATTGGGTGTTGAACAAACAACATCCTTTGGGAAAATAGGCTGTTTTATCGTAAACGAACATGTAGATCTTGATATAAGATGCCCACGTACCAAACACGAAAAATAAATCACTTTTTTTTCTCAGATTTTATTGTCCGGAAACAAATTTTAGCATACACATATAGATCTTGAGGCAGGATACTCACTTACCATATTCGGGAAAAAATCGGTTCGTCTTTTTATTAGACATTATTTCCGGAAACAAAATTATAACTTGGCCCTCAGGTTACGACACATATAGGCGGATCGACACAAAATCATATTGAGGTAAGAAACCCACGTACCAAATTCGAAAGAAATTGGCTTTATATTTTTTTCAGATATTATTTCGGGAAACCCCACTTGCATGGTTTCAAACGCAACTAGAGAGTCGTTCGTTAGAGCAATAGTATTTTCTAAGTATTTTGTACGAAGTATTGATTGGCGTACAGCCGTAACACCGGGGACTGTACCTCTACCTCTATAAGAGTACAAGCAAAATTTAATTAACAAAAGCAGGTGATTAATCAGACTAGATATATATTTTGTTTCAAGCAGAATATTTCTGTCAGATAAGTCAATTTTTTATGCAATATTTGTCTCTACAGACTGAAATTGAGCAAATATGATATACTGCTGGCACGAACTTGCTTCTCAAAGTTGCTTCTCTTGGTTGCGATGTGGGTATTTATGGCGATGGGTATATTTAGTTTTGATTTTGAACCAATTAGTGATGTGCTAATAAAGCGTGACTGAGATACATCTTTTTTTTAGATGACTCTATAACGAATATTATGGATTAAGAATACTGATCAGCGATACGGATTTGATATTTTTGGAACATCATGCTGTCTTGCCGGCATCATTGAAAACTGTTGACCGCTTCTCTCTTGCAGGAAACAAGCCTATGTTTATGTATACTATGATTGTCTTTTGAATTTGGTGCTAATACTGTTATATGGAAAATGGAATAGGTCTTTGGATTATGGACGCGGATATTCTCTAATGGACGACGGCTGGATTATGAATGACGGACTAGACGCTTGTAATAGATACAAATAAGAGTGCCAGTCACTGAACCATTCGTTCCAGATTGCAAATTAGCATGCAAGAGAAACTGTAGAAAGAAAACAAGTTCTCATTTTCGAACAGAGCTGAAAAAAAAACAAGAAAAACATAGACAGGAGCAATATGAACAGTAAATCGGAATTTATTAACCAAGGCTGTCAAAGGTCGTCTGACAGAACAGAAAAGTAGGAAAAAGAAGACGAAGGAGACGACAAAACGATAAGGCGTTGGTATGCCTGATAAGGGTCCCAAGATCGCACGGGAGAAAAATTTCAAGACATTTTCGAAATTTCGTCGATGGCCTGTGAAATCCGTTCATATTTTCAAAAACCAACACCGGTGGATTCTGTCGAAAGAGCGAGAGCCTCGGTTGACTTCCACACGAATGCAGACGAACAACCAACGAAAGTATCTTACGATAGACACCAGTTGGTGATCTGAACTTGAAATAATTGATGCACGTTAGATACTCAAGAGGTTAAAGCCTCTGTCTTTCCAATGAGATCCGAAGAATGTCGGTGTTGCACAGTCTGCCGAAGATTTGATGCCTGGATTAACGTAAACATGTATTATTTCCTTTCATACACATTTGGAATTGGTGCTGACTGCCTTACGAAATAGATCGTTCGCGTATTGACGCGGAAAGTTTATTATGGACGACGGCTGAATATTGAATGTCAGATCCGACACTTGTTATGCGAATGGTTGTCTTTGTTTCCGACATGTTCAAAATAGGGCGTCCTATCAGTCAGACATAAAGTTATCAGTCAGACATAACGTTACTGTTTCTTTTACAGTGCTCCGGAGGTCACTGTGATGTGTGGGGTTAAAAGATAATGCTGTGTGCCAAATTTGTCATTGAAATATCCTTTAGTGTGACCCGATGTGTCTTGACCAATGGGTGACCATTGTGTAACTCGGTGGCGTGCCTGAATTATCCTAATGAAGTGTCACAGTAGCTCCTCAAAGACACCACTTCCACGTGGCTGTCTGCGGAGTTGTGCAGGCATTTATACAAATAACTGCCCATGTAATTGTCAATCCAATCTGACCAGCTAGATTTGGGAAAGAAACGAGAGAATATTACCCTTTATGTGTTCAACTCAGGGCTTGTAAAGCGACAAACCGGAACATCAACTACAAAATAATCATACACATTGGTCATGTACAGATTGGACATGATGCATATAGGTTATTAACATATAGGTCCATATAGGTTATTAACATTGAAATAATTACCAATTCCAGAGGCGCTGAAGTGGGAAACCCATGGATATACCGTACATTTGCTTGAACAATATATTACTGATCGAGAATGAAGTTTTGGTACAAGAGCCAAATAACAATCTTTTTCCATCTTTTTCTTTCGAATATTGATTGTTATAATTTTCTATTTACACACGACCAAGACTGATATTCACTAACTTCATCGGGGGTACATTGTAAAGAGCGATTCGACACGAAAGAAAACAAAACGATATGCTTCGTGGAATAAGTTTTGAGAAATTCTGGAAAACGTTGGTCTGCGTATTATTCCTTATCATGGTTTCAATAATTGGGCGAAACTTTGGCATATTCACAAACCCTTTGTCTGCTTTTGGTAAACTTGCTTTAGTTAATTTTCAGGAATTTCACCTCGAAGATGAACTGTGCGCAGATAATTTTGCAGGGAGCGTACTTGGGTCATAGTGGGATTCCACTCTAGTTTGACGGATTTCGTCCTATTCTCAATGGTAGTGATGCCAAGCCGCTACATTTATTTGATTTCATAATAGCGAGGCGTTCGTTTAGTTTCTTCGGGATTTTGATATGGTGGGCATCATTGTACAGGCTTTCTTCACTAATTAAACTTTCATGAAAATGACGGATAGCATTGTTTTTTGGCAGACCGTCAGCGAGGAAGGACGTCTTTTCATATCCTTTTCGTGCATTGAGTTTGCTTCGTGTTCGTGTTTATACATATTTATTCAGATTTACATACATATACATTCTAGTCAATCATACCCATTGTGCACAGTATTTTCCGCACTTCTAATTTGGGCTCCTTTTGTTTTTTTTTCTCCTCCCTGAGTCGCCCCAGGGAACTGTCTCTCTAATCGCTTTCTTTGTAAACCTGTTCTTCGTGTAGTGTTACATCGCACCTCATCGCCATCTTTGTGTGTTTGTGTGGGTCCACTGACTCGCCATGTCGGACGAGTCAGAGGACGATATGGACGTGTCATATTTAGACAGCCAGGGTTTTATTGACTGTGGTAAACCAAAGTTAGGAAAACATAAACGTGATGAAGTAGTTGAGGACTCGTCCACCTCTGGAAAGAAGAAAAAAGCTGAGAAAGTTGACACTGCTGCTACAGAAAATCCGGAGATGATTGTTTTTATGTCTGCCGCTGGTGGGACTCCCCTGGCCAAGGTAAATCCAATTAGCTTCGGCGTTGCTATTCAAAAAAAAGTAGGTCAAGTGCAGCTAGTGAAGAAATTGCAGTCGGGCAGTATGCTCATTAAATGCAGTCAAGCAAAACAGGTTAAAACACTGCTATCTACTGGCACCTTTATGGGCCGTGAAGTTATGTGTACACTAAAGCTGGAAGCTAAACCCCGCGGTGTTATATACAATGTAGCGCAAGATATTTCCGAGGAGGATTTACAAAAGGTATTAAAAAAACAGCATGTAGTGAAAGTGCAGAGGCTCACTAGAGGGAGAGAAAAAACGCCCACAAATTGTGTCTTGCTTCACTTTGATTCAGCCTCTCTTCCAACTGAAATAATTCTTGGCTTTCAACAATTCAAGGTCAAAGAATACGTTCCGCCTGTTATTCGGTGTTTCCAGTGCCAGCGTATTGGTCACGTGGCATCTGAATGCAAAGCAAAACTCCGGTGTTCACGTTGCGGTGGAAATCACGAATATTCTGCTTGTCCTAATATGGAGACCCCGCGCAGTGTGAACTGTCATGGGGATCACAGCGCGGCTTGGCTTGGGTGTCCAGTGAGGAAAGAAGCTAACAAGGCTCAGTTTATTAAAGTTACTGAAAAAATTTCTTATTCACAAGCATTGAAGAATGTTCGAGCTGAAAATGCTCAGCAGAGCAGTCAGCCCCCAACCCCTGGTAGCCTCCCTAGCTTCGTACTTCAGCTCGCAGTGCTCCGGCGTATATCCCGACACCGAAAGTTAAAATATTAAAGTATTTTGGTACACAGACAGATGCTGTTCCGCCAATGACTGTGATTAATTTAATCACTTTCATAACTGGAGTATTTTTCAAGTGTGTTGAGGTGAAAGAAGGCCTCCACCAGAAAATACTAAAAGATATTTCTGAAATGGCCAGTAAGTGTTTGGGTGATGATGTTGGCACTGACGTCATCACACCAAACTCTATTCTACAACATTTAGTACCAGCTACTTCTACTGATCCTTAATGGCTTCGTTTAGGCATCTATTAATCATCGCTGTCATCATGGCTTTCAATATTTTACAACAAAATATTCAGGGCATCTGTACGCATGGCCAAGAGTTTAAACATTATATATTTGGTCTGCCGGTTAAACCGGATATGCTATGTATCCAAGAAACTTTTTTAAAACCAAATTTCACTTTACCAGGATATGTTCCCATTAGGGAGGATAGAATTGGTAAGGATCATGGTGGACTACTTATATTTATTAAACGAGAAATTTCTTATGCTGAAATTAAGCTCCCAGCATTTGGAAGCATTGAATGTCAAGCTGTCCAAATATCAACAGAAAGTGGAAAATTAATTAATGTTGTCAATTTATACAACCCATGTAATAAGCTTGATATGGATGATTTTAATTTATTAAAGTCCCATATGTCTGGTTCATTTATAATTGCTGGGGACTTCTATGCTCATAATGTATTATGAGGTAGTCTTTCCAGTGATTGTAATGGTAAGCTTGTTAGTGATTTTATCGACAATAATAATCTAGTTTTCTTAAATGCTGGGTCAGGTACGAGTCTCAATATCAGGACTGGTACCTTGTCCTGTATTGATCTCACCTTGTGTTCTCAAGATATATCCAGTAATTGTACCTGGAATGTTGATCATACTTCCCCTTGTGGAAGTGATCACTTTCCAATTTCTATATCTTTCGGCATATCTCCGGTATCTGGTGGAACTGGTGGACCTCCTCGTTGGAAATTAAAGAAAGCTAATTGGAATGCTTTTGACAAGCATATTAAAAATACTTTGACAAATAATCTTTTCAGTGATGATGTTGATGTATTTGAAACTAACGTAATAGGTGCCATAAACGAAGCTGCGAATAATTCTATTCCTAAAACTTCGGGGAATCCCCCTTTTAAAAAACCAGTACCCTGGTGGAATGATGATTGTGATCGGGCAATTAAAGATAGGGGGAAGGCTAAAAACAGGGCGTGCCGTACTAGGCTGTATGTTGATATTGTTGAGTACAAAAGAAAAAAAGCTGTAGCACAGCGTGTAATTAAAAGCGCTAGAAAAGGTTCCTGGCGAAATTTTTGCTCGACCATAAATAGTCAGACTAGTATTAAAAAAGTATGGAACAATGTTAAAGCCATTAATGGCAATAACAAATCATTATCTGTTCCTACTTTAAGTAAAGAGGATATTTTGTATAGTTCAAATTAGAAAAATGTGATGTGCTGGCTGACAGTTTCGCTTTTGTTAGCAGCGATGAGAACTATGACCCTGACTTTATTGCCAATAAGCAGGAAATGGAATTGTTGCATGAAAATTCACTTGATAACATTCAATTTGATGAAATGCCTGTTGAATGAAGATTTTACCTTAATTGAATTAAAGCAGGCCATTCATTCATCCAGTAACTCTTCACCTGGTGAAGATGGAGTCTCATATGAATTTTTTCGTCATCTTCCAGATACTTGCCTTGATGTTTTATTGTTGTTGTATAATATTGTCTGGGTTCGCATGCGTTTGCCTGCGGCCTGGAAAAGGGCTGTAGTTATTCCTGTGGCTAAGCCTGGTAAAAATAGTTCACTGCCTTCCTCTTATCGACCGATCGCCCTCACTTCCACCTTGGGTAAATTAATGGAGAAAATGGTAAACAATAGGTTACTATGGTTTCTGGATAAAAATAACATTTTCTCGCCCGTACAAAGCGGGTTTCGACGTCGTAGGTGTACTGCAGACCATGCCGTGACTTTGGAGACAGACATCCGGAACTCCCTAGCTAATGGGGAGTTTTTGTTGTCTGTTTTCCTTGATGTAGAGAAAGCTTACGACATGGTCTGGAGGAAGGGGTTACTGATAAAAATGATGAATTATGGTATTACAGGTAGAATGTTAGGATACGTAAAAAGTTTTCTGACGAATCGTTTTATTAAAGTTAGAATTAATAAAGATTATTCTCGTTCAATTAACATTCAAAGTGGAACCCCTCAAGGTAGTGTTATCTCCCCCTCAAGGTAGTGTTATCTCCCCCTCAAGGTAGTGTTATCTCCCCTACATTATTTAATCTTATGATCAATGATCTCCCTTTAGCCGTAAATAGCAAACTTAAATGCTCCCTGTTTGCGGATGACAAGGCCATTTGGTTTTCGGGTAGAAATTTCCATGTGGTTGTTAAGTATATCAAGCAGGGCCTTATTGATATTGTGACCTGGGGTAAGAAATGGGGATTTAAATTCTCCCCTACCAAGTCTGAAGCAGTAATATTCACCAGGCGTCCACTGCCAGTTGTGCTAGAACTATTTTTGAATGGTGTTCGCCTTAAGGTGTCTACTACTTTTAGATTTCTTGGTTTGATTTTTGATAAAACATTAACTTGGGCTCCTCACATTAATTATTTAGTAACGAAATGTGACAAAGTTCTAAATTTGATGAGGTCTGTGTCGTCCACAACATGGGGAGCAGATAAGAAGTGTTTACTTCTATTATATAGGGCAATGATCAGATCTCGCCTAGATTATTGTTGCCAGGTATATGATTCGGCTGCTCAGACGCTCAAAAAGAAATTAGATTCTATTCAGTACAAGGCGTTGCGTATCTGTACTGGGGCTATGTCTAATACCCCATTAAATGTATTGCAGGTTGCTTGTAATGAGTTTCCTCTTTTTATACGCCGTAAATTATGCACTGTGAAATATGCATTGAAATTAAAAACCTCGTACAATAATCCAGCGAGTCGTACTTTGGATGACTCTTGGTATGATAAGTTTTTTATTGACACTGGTGTGCGCCGTGCTGAGCCTTTCAGTATACGGGTAAAGAACTTGTTTAGTCAGTTTTCTGTTCAGGATTTTCCATTACTTAAGTTTTCTCCTTATGTTTTTCCGCCATGGCAGTTTGTTAGTCCTTTGGTTTCTGATCAGTTACACATGAAAATTAAGAAGAGTGACCCTCCAAATCTCATTCAGCTGTGCGCTAAAGAGCACATTTTTTTCCAATTGGAATGCATATTTACATGTTTATACGGACGGGTCCAAGTGTCCGGATACAGAGAAAACTGGCTCCGCGTTTTGTGTTCCGGAGATAAAGTATAGTCGTTTTGAGCGTCTGAGCGACCATGTATCAGTATTTAAAACTGAACTGGTAGCTATTTTGCTATCTATACAGTGGATTAGTGATTTTAATCCATTTAGAGTCGTAATTTTTACTGATTCCTTAAGTGCCCTGCATGCATTACGTAATTTCAATCCATCGGAGAGTTGTCCTCTCCTGTATGAAATAATGCATGCAGTTACAACTTTGTCGTATCGAGGTGTCACGGTGGCCTTTGATTGGATGCCGGCTCGCTGTAACATACGAGGCAATGAAATGGCTGATCAGCTGGCCAAAAAGCATTGTCTTTGATCAACATCACTGTACCGGCCCCTCTGAATGTCAATGAAGTTATGGCTCGTTTGAAGCCATACTTCGTTGACATGTGGCAGGAGGAATGGATGTATTCTAACAAAGGCCGTTTTTACCATCATCTTCAGCCTTGTGCTACAACAGGAGCCTGTGTGCCTATGTCTAGTCGTAAGGCAGATGTTCTTTTGTTCAAATTATTATCTGGGCATATTGCCGTAAATAGTGTATTGTTTAATATGAACCTGCATACAACTGGCCTTTGTGACACCTGTAATGTTATGGATACAGTTGAACATTATCTTTTAAACTGTACACGACATGCAAGGCATAGGTATCAGTTATTTGTTGACCTCACTTTAGTTGGGGTTTTTAATCATACTTTTGATAATATTCTAAAACCTGAAAAGAATAGGGATAAAATATTCAAAGCAGTGGTCAACTATATATTAAAAACACGTCGTTTCATGTTCAACTAAATTAGACCATTGACATTTTAGTTATGTCATTATAAAGTAATGCACCGTATACAAATGTCCACTTGCTTGCTTGTCTTCGTGATACCATTGGAGGTCACGGGGGTGAGTCGTGTAGGTGGACTGTAATGTATTGTCTGCTAGCTTGGCCCTGGGGTGTCAGTATTGCCTGACCTTAGGGTTGAGGGAGGGGGGATTGGCTTTATGTCACACTTGGGGTTGAGTTTAGTATGACAGTTTGATATTACTGGTCTCTAAGCTTGCACCTGGGGTGTCAGCATTGCCTGGCCCCGGGGGTTGGTTTGGTGACTAGTGTGCATTTTAATTTATATTTTAATGTTATGTGTTTATAGCACATGTACTGGTCATTGGTCTGATTTGTTGAGCATGAAATTATTATACGTATATTTTTAACTTAATCATAGTATGATCATTGAAAGTCTTTCAAATAAGTATACATAATTATTGGCTTGTCATTTTTGACAAATAATTTGTGTATATGTTTATATCCCTTTCTTGAGTTCATATAGTATTTTATGGCCTTTTTAATCCTGATTTTATCAAAGGGTCGTTGGATTCTTAATTCCTGGTGTACATGCTCATTATACTATATCATTGCTTCCTCTTTTCTTTATCGCCTTCCTGTGGTTAAAAATCATATTGATTGCTTATATACATATATATTTATATATAAAATCATCGCAAAGTATTTAATATATTTATTATTCATATAAGCAAACTCAATGCACAGATAGTGGCGCACATACTTTTTACAAAGTGAGCGCCATCAAAATTCAAAATCTGTCTGTCTGACGGATAGCATTTCTGACGCGTTTCCTCTTAATTTACCCATTTGACAACAGTTCTTGGTAATTAAGATGTTCCTAAAATGTTTTGACACAGATGATAATGTCTGAATCGCACACAGACCTACAAAATCCATGTTTTAAGCAGAAATGTACATTGTCTTCTTATCTGCAAATCTTCCCGTCTGTGAGACTGGTGCTAATGGGGTTCGGGTGGTCTTTCATGCCGACTGAACTGAAGTGTTTTTTAAGCAGTAGGGTGAATTTCTCTTACTGACTTTGGATATAGGCATTGTTGATTTTTGTCCATAGCTTTTTTGGTGATGTATTTGATCGTGGTGGCTTCCATCCAGACGGTGCTGTTCATCAGCTGTGTTTCCAACGGGGCATTATTAATGAATCTATTTAGCAAGTATTAATATGGGAGCAATGTACAGCTTCCCATAATTCTGTTTTCTATTTTGCAAGATGTTTGCAAAATGGAGAGCTGCATGTCAAGTGTTGCACGAAGCACGCTCATGCGCTGACCATTATCTTCTTTAAAGCCCATTCATCCCAGCCATTTTTGTAATTTTTCCTCCCAGTCATGTTCGCTACCCTGTTTTGGTTAATCCTGTTTAAATCAGGATGGGATTCTCCGTGAATATATTCCATATCCAGCTTGTACAGATGTATGAGACATTTCATGTTCTCTACATTTTAATTCGACCTTTGATCTTCAAACGAACTGGTTCCACTCGAAAAGTTGGAATATATATATTTATTACCCAACAAGTAAATTTGTATTCAATATCAGGATTGTGATTGAATAAAAGATCAGCGCATTTCTGCTTGTTTATTCAGCTTCTTCAGAGAACATACTCACGCTATGTCAGATCGTAACAGTTTTATAAGGTACAGTGTTGTATAACATTGTCCTTGGTGATCGTATCCAATATACGTCATGAAAGATACAATTATTTCTATATACAGAGATTATTCAAGTATTGCAATAATAGTACAGCCCTATTAAAAGATATATATTCGAGTATATACAAAAACAACTCACGTGCGATTGAAAACGAAGCTCTCGCTTAGAAAGTTCAGCTAACCATATATCAATATTTATGAAATAACTTTCTCAATCGTCAAAATTTAATGGAAAAAAGTCATAGTGCATTATTTTCACTGAACTTTCTGACATAACACACCGAAAGGTGTCATTTGTTCCGAAAATAAAAGCCTATTTCCGAACGAAGGCAGATCGAAATGGACCTTGTGGTGTATCTCTCACAGCGCAGTAGCAAAATGCGGACAGTTTCAAAACCGAAATGGTCCTTTGGATTTGTCCGTTGAAACGTTGCTTCTAAATGACGGACATTTTTCAGTATTTTTGCTATAAGATCAAAAGGCTGGAGGGATAATAAATTCGTTATTCAGGAATCCCATACGCCCAGGGGAAAACCTGAATAACTAATAATATTCACGGCTGATGGCATCACTATGTCATAACTCAGATATTTGCATTCTTCTTTCTCAGTAAAAACTGCCTCCGAACCACCACCGCCGCTGCTGCCGCAATACTGTCACCGATCTTAATTAATCGAACTTAGACCCGAATGCTATATTTGAATTTAATTTAATTGAAATAATTATGAATAAAGTAGAAATTATCTTAAGGTTCCAGTATCCTTAACGATCATATTTTCTACACCTTATCATTTTTTCACACAATTGCAATAAATGAACCCAACAAATCAAGTTCTACTTATTCTTATAGCTACTCAATCTGGGAATCAGAATTTATTAAAAGCTTTGTTATTCTGACTTAAGTGAACGAAAACAGAGCGGTTAGTGAAAGTTTAGCATCCAAATATCCTCGCTAATAACTCCTAAATTATTGAGATATTTGACCTTAGATTCATATAATTGACCTTCCAAACGCAATTAATATCCTCGTTTTCTTAAATTTCGACATGGATGTCATTTTATTACCGTTCAATAATTCGAAAAAATAATATATATATAGACAAACTTAGAAAAAAAATTAGGCCGTCATATATATGAAAAGAAGGTCGTTCTATATATATGAACAATAAAAAGGTAGTTATTAGATATCATGTGTCAGATCCGAGATTGGCGATTTAGCCAATTTGGGCTATTTAAAATAATTTGACCGTTAATAATCGGAAGATTTATTTCGTATGACAGTTAACACCAATTCCAAATGCGTATGAAATTGAACTATTGAAACCTCAAGATGGTTTCCTACAAGGGAAAAGCAATCAAGAGTTTTCTATGATGACACCAAGACATGACAACCTTCTATACATAATATATTCTCTGGCTATCTTTCTTTATCTTAATTTACAAGTCGATTTTTGAGCATTATTTGCGCTTTGGTTGGGCTTGCTCATTTGAACATCTTGGAGATGTGAAACACATGATATTCAAGCGGTCCCTATCTTTGCATAAAGCGGAATTAGACACGTGACGAAATGCAGCACCAGAAATCTTTCACGCTAAGACCGTCTAGTGCCGCCAGGCAGGGCGATATTTTTCACACAATTTGATAAACTTGGAAAGAGGGCTTTTGCTGGTATAGCCCTGTGGTTATATTCTGTGACATCGTTGTCACAGTCTGCACATGATCTAGCAAATGACACTAGGCGAGATATGTATACGCCCAATCAAGGTCCTTCTGGAATATTGATATCCAAAAATGGGCATTTAAATATGTCGAAATTTTGATCGACTCTCTTGTCGTAGAGAGAAAGCCCTGATGATTCCTGTAAATATGTAGGTTCAGATGTTACAACACTTATAACGGAAGTGGGAAGAGGTGCCGACATACTGGCAGAGCCAGATAACTTCACAGTAGTCCTCCGTTTAACCTATTCTAAAGCACATACCAAGAATCTAGCGATTCGTGATATGTGTTGTATCTCAGGTACTCTGTGACTTTCCATTTGGGCGGTGAGTACAGTCACGTCGCCAGTTCCAACCCACCAAAGTGAAATTTCCATCCGTTTCAAAAGGAAATGGTTTGATTGGCAAAATCATTATCAATATCGCATTACAATTGCCTATATTATTTATTAACAATGTAATTTAGCCGATGATGAACTGAACTCTAATGAATATAAGATTACATTTCCTAATGAGAGGTGTCAATTTCGACCCACTGTCGCCAGTTCTGATCCAGCCTCGCTTTGGCATTGACCTTTGACCCACATATATACGAATGTAATCGTCAACATGATAGCTTTCCTAGTAGGGTCCTAGCTGAATATTTTGTTTTGCATGTTTTATCTTCATAAGTGTACAGTTGACGTTAAAGAATGCGAGTTGGGGGTGATAGTAACATAGTCGAGCTAATCATATTGGCAAGATAGATTGGACAATGAAATGTCTCCGATGACTTATAAGCGTATACTCACTGGAACAAAATGTTGAATCGCTGGTAGTCTTACTTATTTTACCTGTGAATTGCAGATTAAAGTAAAGCAATGCGAATCAGCACTCGAGTTACGAATTTATGCAGTGAACGCTGCGTTTGTAAGACCTTTTCAAGACAGGGAACGACCCAGCTTGGCCATACATGGATGATGGTGGTTCGGAACTGGTTCCATCAGCGCGCAGCCTTTAGAGTGACACTCGAGTGAATGAATTTATAACAGATACGTAGTACCATATGATATTTATATGCGAGAAACAAAACAACACTTTGGTTGGAAACCCCAGCAGACGACACTGTTTTTTCATGACGGTGGGCCATGGTGAGAGTACTTAGAGCGATGTGGTCTTGTGTATAAAGTGGGTCTTTTAAGCTATCTTCCAACAAAATCAATGAATGCATGATGTAATTTAACCAATATCGGAAGGTTGATCAACTCGTTCGAATGCACAAAATGTTTTAAGATTTCGCGTGCTCTTGGTTGTGACAAGGAGCAATGTTTTGGGCAGTGGGTTGGAACTCACACTGGACCGGAACTGGCGACATGACTGTAACTTCCTCCAAATCCAGTGAAAGGGGGTATATATCCTTCACAGCATCGCAAATATAGGGATTTCGGGGTGCTAGAAGATCGTATACACAGAGTTTGTTGAAAGAAAAGGAATAGGCTTTGAAAGGCTGTATTTTGACAATTTTTGCATACAGGCGTATTCACACGGGAACAGAGATACATGTAGGTCTGCCAAGAGTGGTGCAAAATTTGTACCCATTGAGTGAGTGAGAGTGATCGTGAGTGATTGAGTGAATATGATTTAACGCGCTTTCAACACTGCTTCAGTCATATCACTACGTCTGGTTCCTATTCCTTTTCACACCCGGAAATTACACGTGTAGGGTCCTATTCCTTTTCACACCCGGGAACTCCACGGGTGCTCCAGTTAGTGGTCTCTTACGACAAGCTCTTTCATGAGCTGAGGCCTACTCTTACCATGACCAGGATTGTGCACAACGACACCACAGGTCAATCTCCAGGAGCGCCATGTGGCCGTACCCATTGAGATATCTATACCATTTTGGTATATTGCACTGTCAAATTTCACATAGATATCTTTGATGAAAATTCAAGCAATTATATATATATATATAAAAAAGAAACATCCCAAGAATGTTATCCACAGTAGTACAGAAGAAAATGTTATAACTTCTGGCATCAACGTCCTGGTGACCAATTTATTGAACACCGATACCGTCAATGAGTGTGTTCAATGAGGTCCAGATAGAAAGTATCGTAGAGATCGCGAAATCACAAGTTTATACAAGTTTATACGGTATGTGACTTTTGTTTATTTTACTTCAGCAGAACTTTTGCAGTATCCAGCTGCAATCGAGAGAGAGAGAGAGAATTAAGGTTTAACGTCGTGTTCAGCAATATCTCAGCTATATAGCAACGATCAAACAAAATTATTAGTATTCAAGTTAATAACTCAGTAAACTAGCGCATTAAAAGCATGTACATATATTAAAAATTTATACAACAAACCGATCTCTCTCAAACAATCTAAAATACAATCTTCTTTTACTCGATTAAAAAGATCTTCCAACGTAGCTGCTCGATAAAAAGTATCGCTCATAATCTTAAAATCTATACAGTCGATAAGAATATATCTCGCCGCGAGATCTTCGTGGCATGGAATACACCTTGGGACCGGCTCTTTTTTTTCAGTAAATGTTCGTGAGTTAATCGTGTATGGCCGATTCTACATCGTCTAATCGTGGCCTGATCGAAACGGTTCTGGCTGTTCAGAGGAGTATAACCTACTGAGTTTTTGAACTCATGAAGTTTGTTATTATCCATAGTATCCCATAGAGATTGAAACAACTTACTCACATAAGCATAAATACACGTAGATGGTCTGAAATCGCTGCATGGGATTCCAACAGGATCAACCTCATTATCTAGGGCTGCCTTAGTCATTTTATCAGCTTCAGTATTACCTTTGATGTCAACGTGACTAGGAACCCAACAAAACACAATATTAATCTGTTGATCAAATCTAATATAATAGAATTGTAGAATATTCAAGCCGGTGGGATGAGTTGAATTACCACTTTTAAACGCTTGAAGGCATGACAGTGAATCTGAGAATATGGCATACTTTTTTCCTTTCAGTGGACACAGTACTTTCTAAAGCTGACAATAGAGCTTTTGCTTCTTCAGTGAATATGGAACTTTTACCTGGTAGACGATAGTTAGTTTTGGAACTAAAGATTCCATATTGCTACTCTCTCACCATCCTCAGAACCATCTGTAAAAATAGCCTGATGTGATCTGTATTTCTCTCTCAGTAGACCAAATTCTTGTGTATACACAAGCTGGCTCGTGTCTGCCTTTTTATATTTCGTCACTGAAATATCTACTTCTGGTTTGGCTAACTGCCATGGTGGAGTTGGCAAGCGCTTGTTAGGTAAAATTTGACTAAGCTTAATACCAGCTGCTACAATGTGTGGTTTCATAAGAATTCCAAGAGGGGGAATAATGGAGGGTTTTGGTAAATAGAAAACTGCGTACCGAGGGTTGAAAACACAGTTATAAGCAGGATTTGAGTGGTTTGATCGCAATCCTGCGATATATTGCAGTGATAGTTTGATTATTCGAAATTCTAAAGGAAATTCATCTGCTTCGACATATAAGATTTCTCTAGGGGATGTTCTGAACACACCGAGGCAAAGTCCTAGTCCTAGGTCTTTGATATATGTTGGCATTTGTGGGAAGTTGATGCTGGGTCGACATCGGGCCTTAAGAAACTGGTTGTGTTTGTCACGTATATCTTTCAAAGTAATTTTAGTGAAGGAATGGAGATTTCAATGGGGGAAAACAGGTCGAATATATGGCGAGATTCTGCAGGTGGACGTTTCGTCCCCGAGGCCCGCCCCCTGTACAGACCTTTTGGTCTTTGATATATGTTGGCATTTGTGGGAAGTTGATGCTGGGTCGACATCGGGCCTTACAGACTAGTCTTTTGTGTTAATTTCCGTCATTTACATCTGACGACGATACAGCTCACCAATGTCCAATGTACGAGTTGTCACAGCGAAACAGCTCACCAATTACCAGTATACGAGTTGTCAGAGCATTTCCATCATAGCTCTCTAGATGTGTATCTAATACCGCTTATGCTGGTGCTAGGGGCCGTGTGGTCATATCATCCATGTTGCCACATGAACAGGTACAATAAAAGCGCACCTGAGATACAACACATATCAGGAATCGTTAGATTCTTGGTATGTGCTTCAGAATAGGTTTACCAGAAGACTATTCTGTGAAGTCATATGACGCAGTCAGTATGTCGGCACCTCTTCTCACATCCCTTATATGTGTTGTAATTGATGGAGAATAGGATCTAGCTTTGCCAAGTTTGACTTGCTTGCACCGTTGTAAACATTACAGCCATAATCAAGTTTGGAACGAACAAGTGACCGATATAATGGAGAAGCGTTTGCTGATCTCCTCCCCACTTATATCTTACAACTACCGTCAACAAATCTGGAGCTTTCGTTCACTTGGCTTTCAAGCAATTTATATACGATTTGAATGTTAGTCAGTGGTCAAACAATATTCCTAAGAATTTGGCATCTTTTACTAATTTGATCTCAGTTCCATCTAATGCAAGTACTGGATCTTTGGGTTGCTTTCTGCAAAAGTGTATACTCTGGAGAATTTGAAGCCATTTTCTAGACACCATTTCTGAAATCTGTTTAAACCTACCTGGCCTCGGGGGGGGCATTATGGCCCTCCGTACCAAACTTTCTGCGCTATCTCCGAAACGACGAAAAATGGGGTGCTGAAACTCCGGGCCTTTATAGTTTATCATATTGGGGTCATTTTGAGCCCATTTGCATAACCCCCTGATCAGAGGATCATGGGTAAATTCAAGATGGCGGTCACGTGGGGTACCAGAAAAGTGATGTTTTTGTCACATTTCTTCACAATTTCTGCTTTTCCGCGATGAAAAGTGGGCAAAAACTATTTTATTTCACATCACATTAATATTTACTAATTTATCATGCAGTTTTTGCGGAGAAATTGCATAAATAAAAAAATCGGAATATCCAACCGAAAAATCGACCAAAAATGCCGTTTTTGAAAATGACGTCACTGTGACGTCATCAAAGCGGCCATCTTCGATTTATTTACATTTTCTGGAAGAGCATGACCCAAGGGTATAGTGTGGTAAGTTTCAGTCCCCTAGCTCAAGGGTAGGAGAAATGATTAGGGGGGGGCCCATTTCGGTCCCAAAAACCCAGGCCAGATAGGGTGAAGCAAAGTTGTAATGTTCTCTCAATATTGTGTATACTTTTTCCACTACACGATATGTTGAAATCGTCTAGAAGAGTGAACCATCTATTGATTTATTCAAAACTGCAGCTAAGCTGTTCATCAAAATACTGCCCTGCGAGACACCCTGATCCTGATGAAAATGATGAGAGATGGTTGTACCCAAACGAACCTGGAATTGTCTATCATTCAACAAGTTGAATATAAAAACGGGTAAGCGGCCCTTTAATCCAATATTTTGAAGATCTTTTAGAATCTCGTATTTCCATGGAAACTACATTGTTCATTCTTGGCGAAAGCATTCTAGATCAAATCTGATCTGACCAAATGGTCTATGGTACTTCTATTTTTATGGAAACCAGCTTGAATATCAGTAAGCTTTCTTTCAGGTTCTAGGTACCAACCAAAGGGATCATTTATCATGCGTTCCGTTGTTTTACAAACACAGCTAGTCAGTGAAATCGGACGATTTACCAGGGTCTGTATGGTTATGACTAGGTTTGGTACTGGTATAACAACGGGATTATGCCATGATGGTGGAAAGTTTTCTCTTATCCAAAGTCTGTGAATATGCGTAATATAATTTCTAGAGAAGATTCGGTTAGATGTTTCAGAAGTTGCTAATGAATATTATCAGTGCCTGCAGCAGAATTGTTGGCTTTCGTGAGAGAAGCATGAAATTCCTTAGTTGTAAACATAGCGTTATAGCCTTCACGATTACCGGAGGGGATTTTAATTTCATTTTTCTCTTCCCTTCTTTTGAAAGTTAGAAATTTTGGTACATGATTATCAGACGAAGAGCTTTTGGCAATTGTTTCGCCTAGCTTATTTGCAATCTCTACTCTGTCAGTTAACACCTGATTTCCATCATTGAGATGATGAACACTACACTTGAAGCTTTTACCTTTTATTCTTTGGATCACATTCCAAACTTTTGTTATAGGAGTATGTGTATTGACCTTACAAACATTTTTCCAAGAATCACGTCTGTTCTGTTTCATGGTTCCACGAGCTTTAGCTTCCTATTAGCATAACCACATGTGCGAGGTATCGGTGGTAATCGAATATGGCGGATACGAGGGTATAATATTTATAATATTTTCCCACTCCGAAGTATCAATACATCATCGAAATTCCACTCACAATGTCTTAACATTTTAGCCCCATTTTCAAACAAGCTGTGCGATCCTTAGCTCAAATTGTCTTTACGAGATTAACGTCTTGACATTTGGCATAACACGCCAAATTGGCGAACCGAAAGACGAATGCACACTAGCTGTGTCGGGCTTGAGCAATTTTGGGATACATACCAATCCGACAAATTAATCTGGTCGATGGTGTCCATATAATTTCAAGGAAGAAAATATAGCACGAAAAACTCTAATTATCCTTTTCCATTGGTATGCCAATGTATCAGGTATGACAAGTTGAAATATCAACCATTGCAGCAGTACGAAACAAGAAGAAATTTCCAAAATTTCTGCCTGAATCTAAGATGGCCATGTGGAATTTCAACCAATCAGCGTCGTTGGACCAGCATAAACAGTTTCGTAACCTGTGCCTAATTCCACTTTACCCGGGGCTAGGGGCCGTATGAACCCATGTACTTCAAGATCCTCATGGTACTCATATGAACAGTCACAATCAAAGCCTGACTGAGATACATCGTTCTTTAGATGACGACTTTACAACGATTATTATGGATTACGAATACTGGTCAGCGATACGGATTTGATATTTTTGGAACATCGTGATGTCTTGTCGGCATCATTGAAAACTGTTGACCGCTTCTCTCTTGCAGGAAACAAACAAGCCTATGTTTATGTACACTATGATTGTCTTTTGGAATTTGGTGCTAATACTGTTATATGGAATATGGAATAGGTCCCTGGATTATGGACGCGGATATTCTCTAATGGACGACGGCTGAATTATGAATGACGGACCAGACGCTTGTAATTGTCACTGTAGCAGTATCAAAACAACGCTGCGAGCAAATATCGATTTTTAGCAATTCCTCTCTGGAACTCTAATATCAGAACAACGTATTGTGTGTTTCAGTTAAGCTGGTCTGGAATATTATATTACAGACAGCTGTGCGCGGCTTTAACGGCAGGTAGCTAGTTCTCTCAATTCCTCAAAGCTATATCTTTCCATGAAAAAATCAACAGGAGCTACGCAATCGTGAAGATTGAATTTATTCCATTCACAAAGTACATACTTTGTTGCTGCTTTATCAGAAACATTTTCCACGGCAGTGAATCCGAATATGGTTAGACATAGAACTACTCTTGAAATCGTCAGTTGAAAATCAGCATCTTTCTCTTTATCGTTCCCCACTGATTCACGATGAATACCATAGCACTGGATAATGAAAATAGAAATCGGTGTTATATGGACCAAGCAAGTATTGCCAAGACACACATTTTACATACATAATCACTAGGCCATCAAAGTGGGCTATTTGCATGTTATTTTAGCTTTTATTCGTGCAGGAGTTCGAAAATGAAAAGCCCTTGGAACCGTATATTTAAATGTGTATATGGTTATGAATATCAAACATTGCAAAACTATAACGTGCAGACTACGTTAACCTTAGAATTCTTGAAGATAAAATACTGCAAAGGTAACCCGTTTCAACTATATGCGTGGCACACTAGAAAAGACATGCTAATAATCTGAGGCACAGCAGAATAAAAGATGTAAATATAAATGACGAATCTTGTTTTATTTGACCTAAGGCAATATGTTTATCTAAATGAATGCACGTGATAGAAACACGTATATCTTTATAACGTTTGACCAATTCTGGTAGGCGTCTATTGATACTCACTTTCCGGACATATCCGTGCTATTAACCCCATCAAGATGGTATTGCCAGTATGCAACAGCAGCATCATCGCCGACAGGGAGCTCTTCTACACCATTAAACTTAATGGCTTGAAATCCGGCATCATACAAGTCCGAATATGCCTTTATGACAGCTGCAATCAAGATTGATACGATAACTTCACTGAAACAGTTGCGATAGGTACCTTATCGTCATATGGATCAAGAATACTTTTCTGGCTTTATTTTGTCAAATAGATAACGACTGCATATTAATATTAATTTACTTTCCTGATAACACGTTTCTGGTAAAGCGCAGGTAATGAGACTGAGGTAGAGAGCATAGAAACTCTGGTGAGAAAGATCTAATTGAATGCCTATCGTTTCAGAATTCAAATAAAATGATTACAATAAAAGAAAACAAGAGCTGTGATTCTAGATCGAGATTAATGTTTCTAAATGTAGTGAACATGTTGCAAATTATATAGTGTAAACAACATGTTTGATGGCCCGCGAAAGAGTGCATTATGTTTGTATACCAGGATATTCGCTCTGCTGTTCTTTGAATAGGCTGCATAAAACCCAATTTTCACTTTCTAATCACAGGCCTTATGAGTTTATTTCATCCAAATATTGTAAATATGAATCGCAGATGATCTTATTTTTTCATTACTGGTTTTTTTTGGGCTAGATTGTGATATGGTTCGACCCATTCCATTAACCGAAGTGGAAGGCAACTTCAATATTGAAAAGAAGAACAAGTTCGTCTCTGTAACAAACAAGTTTTGAAAGCGTGCCCATTAAAGTTCATTCGAAGAAACAACTCATGCGGTAAGGTAAAACAAGCACAACCGAAGCTCAGCTTAGATGCCTTTCTGGTACATGAGATCATGAATTAATACCACGAAAAAAAAACATTTCAACATTTAGATGGTATGGGTCGCAACATGTTTCCGTCACAATTGCGTTAAATGTCTCACCATTATGATCGGTAAGTTCCATCCCTGGTCCAAGGACTACCAAGTCACAGAAATAGTGGTCATCTACAAGTCGTTCAAATTGCTGTGTTCGCCACTGCTCAGAATAATCGGCCAGGAACGAACTGAGATCAGCGCGCCAATCTGCAATGACAGACGGTACCTGGAACAACAGTCCTTAAGTTGTGGCGCCATAACTACAATTGTTTGCAAATAAAGTGTTCTGACAAAGAAAGCAATCTGGCATACCAAGAGTCATTCTGGTCCTGCATAAAACTATGTATTTTATATAATACATATTATAGTAATATGATTGAATATATTAATATTCTTTATTAATATCATAAATATACCCTACTGGGTAATGCCAATAATAAAAACGTACCACTCTAGAATACTTTGAACCATTTCTTTCTTTTCGTAGAGTATTAGACATTTAACGAAATAATCATCATTGGAACTCTTCGCACACGTCGCCGGCGTGCGTTTCTAAATTCAACGTGTATTCATTTGCTGATCGTCTAAGGAAACAATATACAATTATTGCATGTAATAGAGTGGGACATCACGATTAGTCAGCTCGAGACAAGTGGTGTACAACGAGCGCGCAGCGCGAGTTGTAGATCACTTGTCGAGAGCTGACAAATCGTGATGCCCCACTCTATAACATGCAATAGTTGTATTATTATACCGAGTGTCCTATTTGAATAAAATTGGGACTTTATAATCATGTGAATGAGGATGATACGGTGAAATAAGCTTATCGTGTTCAACACTGCGCGACCGTTGTTGATTTCAAAACGCCGTGTCAAGATCGACTGTTTGATCTCGGCTTGTTTGTCGACTCAATCGCATAATTTGGACGAGTAGCGTTCTCGGTGATCTTACGTACCTTTTCAAAAGATGCCAAATTGATTTCAGTCAATTACCAAATCAAATTCACTAATATCTATCACCAACGGGCCGACGTATACACATCAGGTCGACGAAGATACACACCAATCTTCGTTTCGGGGAGTATCTTGGCGCGCGTACTATCGAGGGCAACTCTTGGTCCGGCAGATGTCGCCGTGGAACATTTGTCATGTTCATTCGCTCTTCCGTGGTACATGATACTTATTCAACGGTAGGGCAAGATATGACTGTATCATCACTGAACATCAGAATTTGTAGAATGACACGTGACAGGCTGTCAACCAATGAAAACATTACGAATTTACACGAGGTACATGTATAATAAAACGCTTTGGGGTTTTTTCTGGGACATAGTCTTTGAAATGTTGTCTCATTACACATACCTATACTCATTACACATACCAATACTCATTACACATACCTATACTCATTACTTGTCCAAAGTAGCAGCACATGACAACTCCCAGGAGAACCAGTGAACGCTTCATAATGAAATCTGCGAGAAAGCATATATTAAGTCAAGTGGAAAATAAAAGAAACTTGACCACATTAAATTAAACTTGTGCATACCATTCGCGAGAAATGACAAGAAATTGATCACTCCTCTGAGTAAACTATCGCGATGAAACGAAATAAAACGCATAAACCGGTGCTAGGGGCCGTGTGGTCATGTCATCCACGTTGGCACATGAACAGGTACAATAAAAGCGTACCTGAGATACAACACATATCACGAATCGTTAGATTCTTGGTATGTGCTTTAGAACAGGTTAACCAGAACACTATACTGTGAAGTCATGTGGCTCTGTCAGTATGTCGGCAACTCTTCCCACTTCCCTTATATGTGTTGTAAACGGCGTTTCTTCTATCTACATCTTAAATCGTTCACATGAGGTTTCTCGTCCCTCCCTCACCTGGAACTTATTGACAGTCTAAGTTCATTAATACTATCAGTGCTCAAGAAAGCTGATCGCCGGTATATTAATGTCAGAAGCCATAAATCATACTTCAACTCTACGACATATAAGGGATATCATTCTTGGGATGTTTCCTTTATATCAACAACATGTACGAATTACAACGTGTATTAATTGTGCTCCCTATTTGGCTGAATCATATCTGTTCTCTTATGAATACGACTATATTCAGACGCCTTCAAAAAACAATAATTTCAAAGCCCGATCGTTCTCAATCACCAATTGCTATATAAACAATCTTCTCCTTGTGGATAATCGCTGTATAAATGACACTGTAGTTTCCTTCAAATCCACTGAATGTGGATATATATCACGTTCTGATAGCCCTACCGGCACATCGTATATATAGACGTATATCGCTATAAAAAATGAAGCGGGCCTTTTCGTCGGCTTTACGACAAAAGAGAGGATTACAATTTCGACATCATAAATTATCCACTTCTAGATAGCAATATTCCAGTGGGGGCTGCATATGGCGTATGCATATCTCGCCTAAAAGCATTTGCTAGATCCTGTGTTGAATGTGACGAATTTAATCAACATTACAAAACATTATTGCAGAAACTTACAAAACAGAAACTTATAAAACAGAACTATACCACCAAGCGCCTCTGCTCAATGTTTCTCAAATTTGGAGATACATAGCGCATACTGATAGCAATAGATTTATTTATGGCGTCACGTTTCGTAACTTTTGCATAATTCCGCTTAACCCGGGGTTAGGGGCCGCATGAATCTATGTACTTCAAGATATGAACATATGAACATGTACACTCAAAACGTGACTGAGATACATCATTCTCTAGATAACGACTTTGCAACGAAAAACATATCGATTAAGAATACTGGTCAACGATATGATTCGATATTTTTGAAAAAAACATGTCTTGCCGTCATCACTGAAAACTCTTGGCCGCTTCTCTCTCGCAGGAAACTAGATTATGTTAGTGTATGCTGTGATTGCGATTGTTTCTTTAATTCGTGGCAATGTTGTTATTTGGAATATGGAATAGGTTTTTGGAATATGCACGCGGGAATTCTTTAATGGACGACAACTAAATATTGAATGACGAACTAGATGCTTGCACATGAGATCTTCATGTGCTTCACAGAGCATCAGCTTGGCGATATACAACAATAATTAATTTCGAGTAGAGTGCACGAAGACATTGGTTTAATTTCTGCGGCTACCGATGTCATGAACCGCGAACCTATATAAGCTACATAATTGGTTTTCTTGTAATCGTTTATATTTAAATGTAAATAAACGCTAGTTAGACCCAACGCCCATAGATCATTAAATAATATAGCTGCGTTATATATATCAGGTACAGCAATCGAACTTGTATATCAATTTAAATCTCTAGGAATTTCTGTCAATGACCAACTTAATTGGACAACCCATATAAATTATATATGCAATAAAGTGTCATGGAATCTAGGGATTATAAACAATATTACAAAATCACTAACTTAGAAAACATTATACATATTATATTACTCGATGATATGTCGTTATTTTATTTATTGTAATATGATATGAGGAAACACCTTTGTAACTCATCTGAATCCATTAATTCTGCTACAGAAACGTGCACTCTGGATAATTAACTTCTCGCGAAAACATGAGCATACACTACCACTCTTCACAAATCTAAAAACTATTGCAGTTACCAAAACTAAATCAATATATATTCCTCCTATCAGTTCACACATTCAGTCATCACTTTGATCAGCTACCAGTACTTTTAAAATTATATTTTACAAGACCATCGGACATACATCAACATGGGACCAGAGGACAAGCTCTTAACCTATATAGGCTTATATATCGATCTAATCTGTCGTTTTATACCCTCAAAATTACTGGACCTCGCGAGTGTAACGAACTCCCCTCATCATTCAAAAGTATAAATTTCACTTCACTATTTAAATAAAAACTCAAGCCATACCTAATAGACAACATCCATTATCACAGACGGTGCAATTTTAATATACAAGCTACACTACAGATAAAAGTATTCATTGTTTCACCATCTGTAACCAGTTTAATATATATATATATATATATTGGGATAGATCAAGCCCCTTGTGTTTTTGTTCCCGCCAAGTGTTGTATTTAGGCGTACAAGTCCGCTTTTCATTTTATGACTTATGCTTGACCGCCATTGATGTAGTAATACTACTATGTATATTGGTGAATGAATTATTATTATTCAACATTTCAATATTATTTATGAAACCACCACGAAATAATACAAGAGGCAAAACAATGTATTTATATAGTATGACAGAGACAATTTGGGAAATGTAATCCAGTTAGAGGATGAGAAAGAGAAGTAAGATTAACACAATATACTCAGTAAAGAAGCAGAACCAGACAAACCGCTAAAATGTGCTTTAACAAAGTCCCGATGACATCTTTTTGTTAGAAGCGGGCATACATGCCAGTTGTATGCCCTGTGCCTTACTGTATGGTCTAGGGGTGAATGGCTATCTCAAATTTGCGTTGTTTTCGGACATAGCGGTCAGTTTTGACCACTGGTGGCGAAACTTGTCATTTTTCATTTTAGGCTCCGATCGATGCTAAAAGAACCGCCATTTATAAAAATATTACACACTTGGGTATATTTTTTCTGATTAAATACACCATAGTCAAATATATTTTGAAAATTATATGAAAATACATACAGATTCCAGAGATTAAAACGTAGTTTTCTCTGAATTATATATTGGACTCTGGCACGTACAGTTTAACATGTTTAGCACATCAATCGTCAAAGAACAGCTGGGGCTAGGGGGCTAAAACCTTCCACATTATATATCTCGGAGTCAAGCCCTGACGAAAAGGGTAAAATAATTCAACAGGGTCTCTTCTTGAGTACGTCACAACAGTCAGTTTCTGATCGATTTTATGGAAGATTTGTTTTTAATTTATGCAAGTTTCCCCACGGAAATAAGCAAAACATTAGTAATAATGCTCTTGTGTGAAGTAAAATAATTCTGTGACTCTTGGGTGCAAAAGGCAGCAATTTTGAAGAAAACTGACAAAACGCAACGTTTTGAGTCACAACCTATGGTCAGTCATCTTCAACTTACATTTGATGTTCCGCTCGGACGCTCTGGAAGATTTATTTAACAATCACAAAAAGTTTCTCAGGGAAAGAGGTATTTGTCTTCCAACCAATCATAACGACATACCAAAACTATACTGGACTCCCAAAATGCATAAATCACCATACAAAGCTAGATTCATAGCTGGTTCTAGAAGCTACACCACCAAGCTTCTTTCAACCCTATTGACGAGGGCCCTTCAGGAGGTAAAAGCATTTTGGGAAAGGTATTGCGCCACTATTTCTAAGCACTCTGGCGTTGAATGTATGTGGATATTGAAAAACTCAAAATGTCTTGCGGAAGAACTTGATGCTAAAGGTTACATACCGTACAGACATGTATCCACATGGGATTTCTCGACTCTCTATACTACAATCCCTCATCAGGACCTTATTGACCGTCTAAGTTCATTAATAGTATCTGTGTTCAAGAAAACTGATCGTAGATATATTAATGTCGGAAGCCATAACACATTCTTTAGCTCTACTACATACAACAGATATCATTCATGGGATGTTTCTTTGTTTATAGAGTTGCTTGAATTTCTCATTAAAAATATCTATGTGAAATTTGGCAACACAATATATCAGCAGCATATAGGTATTCCATTGGGTACTAATTGTGCACCCCTGTTGGCTGACCTGTATCTGTTCTCTTATGAATATGACTATATGCAGGCGCTTTCAAAAATCGATCCATTCAAAGCCCTTCTTTCTCATTCACCAAACGCTATATAGACGATCTTCTCGCTGTGGATAATCGCTATATAAATGACGCAGTGAAGGATATATATCCACCTTCACTGGATTTGAAGGAAACTACAGACAGCCCTACAGGCACATCATATTTAGATCTATATCTCTATAGAAATGAAGCGGGCATTATCTCGCGTCGACTTTATGACAAAAGAGATGATTACAATTTCGATATCGTAAACTATCCCTTTCTGGACAGTAATATTCCAGTGGGACCTGCATATGGCGTATACATATCTCGCTTAGTCGCATTTGCTAGATCCTGTGTTAAATGTGACGATTTTAATCAACGTCACAAAACATTGTTACAGAAACTTATAAAACAGGGCTATTCCACCAAACGCCTCCACTCAAAGTTTCTCAAATTTGGCGATACATATCGCATGCTGATAAAAAATACGAACGTAGCGTGCAAGATCTATGGCGCTACATTTCGTAACTTGTGTCTACTTCCGCTTAACCCGGGGCTAGGAGCCGTATGAACCCATGTAATTCAAGATCCTCATGGTACTCATATGAACAGGCGCAATCAAAGCGTGACTGAGATACATCATTCTTTAGATGACGACTTTACAACGAATATTATGGATTAAGAATACTTATCAGCGATACGGATTTGATATTTTTGGAACATCATGATGTCTTGCCGGCATCATTGAAAACTGTTGACCGCTTCTCTCTTGCAGGAAACAATGATTTTCTTCTTGAATTTGGTGCCAATACTGTTATATGGAATATGGAATAGGTCTTTGGATTATGGACGCGGATATTCTCTAATGGACGACTGCTGAAATATGGATGACGGATTAGACGCTTGTAATGCAAATAAGCTGATGAAGGGACAGCTATGATAAGCTATGCAGTTGCAAATTTCAGCTGTCAAGGGTTTGGCCTTCCAGAGATAGTAGACGCCCGGTCGAGGACGTAAAAACGCCTTAAGAAAGTTTCGATGGTATTTTTTGTTACAAATGGGTACGCATCCGAAAGTAGTTCTCTGTGTTGTATGATAAATGTAGGAGGAAATACAACCCTGATATTGGACATTTAGGGTCATTTTGAGGTCAGTTTGGGGGTCAAAAATCGGTTATGAATAATTATCCACAGCAGTAATTGTTACGAATGAGTTGGAGCGATATGCAAGAGGTGGGAAAAACTGAGGACGTCTGGCAACTAAAAAACAACCATATGACTATACAGGAAAGCATCCCTCGGCACCTAAAATTAACACCCGAATATACGGTAGATTCTCGGACGTAGCCTTAGTATCTCAGTCGCGCTTGTATTGCAGATGTTCATGCGGAGAATATAAAGTATCCACACGGCTCCTAGCACCGGCTTAAGCGGCATTAGACACGCTAGCCCGGGAGCTATGATGGCAGATCAGCTCAAACAACTCATCTGCTGTTAATGGATGACAATCGTGGACGTCTGATGGAGTAAACGCCTTAACATAGGGTAAACTTCTTAAATGCAAGAACACCCAGAAAAACTAACCTGTAACGCCCGACGTCATACGGCTTAAATTTCCCACCAAAATAATAAACCTACATATATTTGTCGAGAGACATGTACAGAGGGCGGGCCTCGGGGACTAACAATCTACCACCAAAATCTCACCATATACAGGTAATAAATTGGAACGATATGCAAGAGGTGGGAAAAATTTACGACGTCGGGCGACTGAAAAGCAACCATATGACTCTGCAGGAAAGCATCCCTCGGCACCTAACATTAAGACACGAGAATACGGTGGATTCTCAGACGTGGTCTTAGTATCTCTTTTATTGCAGCTGTTCATATGGAGACTATGAAGTATCCACACGGCCCCTAGCACCGGCTTAAGCGGAATTAGGTGCGCTAGCCCAGGAGCTGTGATGGAAGATCAGTTCAAACAACTCATCTGATGTTAATGGGTGAGGATCGTGGACGTCTGATGTTGTAAACGCTTTAACATGGGGTAAACCTGATAAATGCAAAAATGGGTATCCGGGCTGAATTAGTTGTATGTAAAGCCCCAGTCTCACTGTCAAGAATTGAGTGGAGAATGCCGGCCAATGACCACGAATATTTTAATCTTGTCGATTCGTGTCAGTCCGCCTCTAGAGGGCCTCTTTGAAACTGTCGTACGAATCCCTTACGCACGCCGTAGGTTCCTTGTACGACAGCCATAAGCATTTAACAAAAATCATCAAGGATGAGTACGCATGCAGTACGATTCAATGATGAACACGACAGCCCGCGAACCCACTACGAATGCTCGATAATCTGCTACGAATAAGTACGTATACAGTACGAGGTTAGTACGAACGCAGTATGGTAGTATGATCGTACAAGAAGCGTAGAATGCGTCCAACAATCGTACAATGCGTATGGCATTCTTGCTGATTTGTGACCAAAAGAACTACGACGACTACCCACGAATATACACGATAGGAGAACAATGCATGCGAGAACGCAGTAGGATGGTGCCAAGAATGCCATACGTATACCATTCAATCGTACTTGACCGGCGAATATTTTGAACATTTCAAAACTTTCGTACTCCCCCCGAGAATAGGCAAGAACGGTCACGATCTGCGACGAACCCTGCAAGATGTCTGTACGAATTGCAAAGAATGACCACGATTTTCCAGTTTGCGGTGATTCGCCTACCCAATTATCGACAGTGTGACCGGGGCTTAAGGTAGGGTTTAAGGTTGGCATAGTAAACATTAAGTTTTCTGTCGAGGATTATACACATACCTAACAACTGACCTAAGATTACCAGCTATGGTGTGAAACAGCTCATTCAGATAAAAATTATCCCTTTGAAGTCGACGAATAACATTTACTAACTTGAACGAGATTCGGACGACTCCATATCTCCGCCATATTGAATTCCCCAATTATTTTTTCTTGCCGATGATTATATGAATAGAGCTAAACTAGGCCCATAAATAGACAGATCCGTCTATATTATGAATAGCCTTGGCTCTGATAAATATTTAGTTTTAGCTCTATATAAACACAATACCTTGAATTATACAAGAAATTTGAAAAATACGAATCTCAGATGAAGGCGCATGGTGACCATTTTGAATTGAACAATAGTATTCTCTTCAAAAGATTATGCCAACAGAACAAAATGGGCATAATGTAGCAAGCTACGGTGGTATTCTGCTTAATTTGAGCAAGTTTTTTTCCTTGAATAAAAAACAATACCTTGCGTTATCCGAGTATAACATGAAAACAACACGAATTTCCGAATGATTCCTTGTGGTTGCCATTTTGAATTGAACTGTCAGTTTTAATATGAAGATTAAGCAAATAGAATAAAAATGGGCACAAGTTGTTTGGCTATGATGTGACACCCTTCGGTTTTCATAAAAACTAAGAATAGGGCCTTGAACTATACGAGCAACATGATCAAGTGTGATTTTCAGATGCACCCGTATGACCGCTATTTTGAATTTGACAATCAAATCTTGACATTTAGATTCAAATAGGCTTGATATGTTAGGTTATGCTAGAAAGAGCCCTCAGTTTTGATAAATTTGCACAATGAGGTAAAACTAATGTTTGGAACTATACGAACAACAAGAAAAAGTATGATTTTCAAATGACCCCATATGGCCGCCATTTTGAATTTGTTCATGAAATCTCTATCTTCGGGAAATCTAAGACGTTAGGCTATTTTTAGATATCTCTCGGCTTTGATAAACTGGCACAATGAGCCAAGGACAGTGCATTTAACTATACAAGTAACATGAACAAATACAATTCTAAGAGGACTCCATATAGCCGCCATTTTAAATTTGGCCATTAAATCTTGATTCCAGGTCATCCCGCTATTCCGATCATTACAAGTATTAGCTATGTCTCTCTTTCAATTCCATAATTTATAACTAATAAATATGATTATACTCCTACATCGTGAAACACCCTAACAGAAAATACTGGCCTGGGTGAGAATCGAAGTCTTGACTAAGGGGATGCCGTCCCACTGAGCTACCGAGTCCAGTCGGTAACAGCTCTAGATGACTGCAATTATTAGTCGAAACAGTTTATCTTCGATTATATCCAAAATTTACTTGTTATCGTGGCAATAAGTCGCGTATATGTGAAATGGATTGAATTAGTAGCTGTTTCCGTCTGGACTCCGTAGCACAGTCGGTAGAGCAGTGGGAGTTCGATTCTCACAGGAGCCAGTATTTTCCGGCAGAGTGTTTCGCAATGTAGAAATTTAATTATAGTATAATTTATCTCTGAAGATGACTGCAATTATAACCAAACATCTCAATCGCATAGCAATACGTACGTGGCAATGTACACTGTCAGCAGATATGGTACACTGCTTGCGACTCCGAGTGTCCGAATGGTATAATGCATCATTCAAGTTTAATTTTATACTAATGTGAAATTAATTTACTGTTGGCGGTGGAGTAGAATGAGTGAACCATATACCGCCTCTGGAGATTTAACTCATATCATTGCAATTGTATCGCGACCATCATTGACTGGAACATAGTCTCGATATTGACAGTGAAAAGGGGGCCCTGGGGCATTAGTAAGCCTGTTGATTTGAATATGTCATGCCAAATGCTACATTGATTCTGATAAGTTATCACAGACAATTGGTACGATTTTTGATCATTCCTAGCTTAAGCTGTGAATATGGTTCTGAAATGTAAACCAATATATCACGGCTGAGTATCGGGTGCTTGGTGGAACAATGTTTATCTGGTCTAAACTAAATTAACATGAGGCACCAGCGGACTACAATTCCTCAGCCCCTTAACAGTCTAGACCAAGATGTTTTATGGGTGTAAAAGTTTGGATAAATAGCAGTGAGTTATGGCATGCGAAAAGCAAACCCAAGCCACAACACAGACAGATGAATGGATGGATACACTGACACACGGACGGACAGACACTCGGAACCCAGTATACCCTCAACTATGTACAGGGGTATAAAAAGTGACAAGGTATCCACATATCTACACGGGGGGGGGGACATGTACAGTTGTGATCTTATTGCCCTGGCCTGAAACTAAGTGTCGGACGGGTCTTTTGTCCATTTGTCCTCTGTTTATCTGTTGCCCCATATCCTGTCAAGCAGTTGATGTTAACGTGAAACAAACAATTATTATTAAAAAATATTCACAATTCAACCCCTGTTATATATATTTTTAAGAAAAAAAAATATAATTTTTTTAAATGTTACACATGGCCCATGGAATGAAAGAAATAACTACATCCGGCTGGTCTACTGAGCTGTATCACGATGGGATGGGATTTCCGGCTAAATATCGGAGCCAGTTCATCTCAGAGAAGTGAAATTCCCCACAGT
>JAVTVY010005158.1:0-40941 GCA_036873755.1 Hanleya hanleyi | reverse complement strand
GGAATATTGTAGAATATTCACACATTTCTATGTTTTGTTACAGACCTCCATAATAACGGCCCTAGGTGTACTGTTACAAGATGAAACATACTGGCCGGAACCCACGAAGTGAGTGCATGACTACACGCTTAAAACTAAGTGTCGAAACCTACTCGTAAGGTGTTGCAATAACCCTTTAAGTGTGTCCACAGGGACAGCACTTTAAAGTGCAGTCCCTGTGGACACACTTAAAGTGTTATTTCAACACTTTACAACACTTTAGTTTTAAGCGTGTACAATATACATACTATGCATGCGCCAGTTTCCAAATCTGGTCATATCAGTTAAACGTTGCTCATTTGTTATTATTATTATTACACAAACAAGGTTTGGATATGGTTGTTATTCTTGGAGTACCTCTATGCTCTATACAAAGTTCACACCCCAACTATTTAGCAATATTCAAATAGTATGATTATCTCCAAGGTGATGTCACTTATTACTGACACATCAAAACACAAAGGCTATATCTGATATAGCACATGTACGGTTTTTACAAGCCCCTTGCCCTTGCTAATTAACAGAAAACAAATGCCGTGGTGTGATTTACCGGTTAACGCCTCTAGAATAGCAGGGTTTCTTAGAAGTTCAATTTCAGGGCATTGGCTTACCAAACCTAAAATAGGTTACAGGCCAATTTATTACGTCGATTTTAGGACTCCTTATATAACCAATAACTGCCGTGTCATGGTTAAAAATCGCTACAGTTTTTACTGTATTTTTAGTTGATTTTTTCTTATACACTGTAAACAAGAAGGCTAGACCTGAATATCAAATAAACACATTTTGTAAATATATTATTCAAACCTTGTACTGTTAGGTGAAATTATAGTGCATTTTCCAGAGACGTTAGACTTATTTCTTGACTGCTGACAAAGGTTAACTAAAACAGCTTTAGCATAATCAGTGTGCTTCAATTCGAAAAAGGTGTATGTTACAAAAAAGAGTGCATACAATACCGTTGTCTATTATCGCATAACATCATCACGATATGAACTAGAAAGATAAGTGTTTATTTCAAGTCCACAAGAAACTTGTCACTTGGAACAGTCTGTGCCTACATTCTTCAAATTATACATATACCCCATGGGGAGTCGACGACAGAGCAACAGCTCCATGTTCTAGTTTCCATTTACTTAGAAGACAAAAATTGCGCACACATCCACATGAATATAACACAAAATAATGAGAAAAAAATTAATACAAGATTGGTCGAGTACACAAACTGAATTGTTTTCGCTCCTGTGCAACAATAATTGGAATGGAATAATTGTTACCGTACCGATAGTTCAGGGCGATTCGCATTAACGATTACCTATATGTTTCTTCCCAAATATGTGAAAGCAGGGTATATGAGTGTGAGTGTGTATATTGTCCTGTTTGTGTCAGCATGAAAAATGTGTCAGTTAATCCTGTATATATAAATATAATTGTGTCTGGCTCTGGAACGGAGAACCTGTTCGAAAATATATATTACGAGATCCTAACCTCTCGACCATGGGGACATCTAAAGATATGTAAACTCGTGGTCATAGTAAATATATGCCCAGTGGCCTGTTACATGGCTTAAACTGAAACAGAATTACGGTAGGGGATCAGGTATTTCATATGACTCATAGATAATTGAAAACGGCTTTCACTTAAATCTCTGGATTTAGTTGTCAACAAGCTATCGTAAGGGAACCATGAGTTGAGCTCTAACAGTAGGTGCTTCTCTTGTAAGAATAAGCCTATGCAATGGCACCTAGTTCAGCGTTGCTTACGCCAGAACACTATTGTGACAAGTCTCCACAAAATAGGAATAACAATATTTAGCTAATCAAATTGGTGACTCGGTCAGACTGCAACCTTAAAACGGGACGATTTGCGCCACACAGTCTGGCGTAATTTTACGCCACACAGTCTGGCGTAATTTTACAAAGTATTTATCCGAAATTGAAGGCACTTGATTACGTTTGACAAACAGAATTTTGTAGAGTTCCGCGAAGGTTCTCTTCCCCAGTCGCTTCTCGATTGGATAGGTGATGTCATACGTCTAAACGGACGATGGTTGCTACAATGTTGTCTGTGGGCAAATAATATTGAACTATATCCAATGTTTGCATAGGCAGAGTGGCGTCCTTCGTACTTTCTCATGTACTTTCGATTTATCAATTAACTGGCACATAACCAGAGTGTTGCAATATACGATATATAACACGATGGGAAATTAAGGTCTATTCAGAGGAGTGATACTCTTGGTTGGTGTGATTTGCTCTAATGATGGGGAATTATAACCGAGCATTCTTCCACGGCGTGTAGTTTGTGTTATCTGTCGTGTCTATATTTCTTTATTTCACATCTGACTGGATTTCGGTAGTAAGAACGCCATTTATGGAAAAGATCTGCCGTTACTCAGTGAACGTTGGATCATACGTCTCCTAATTGTGCGCAGTATGCCCTAGTTCATGTCATGCTGGATGTAGCTTACTCGCAGATAACGTTACTATATATTTGTTCATGTTTTCCAACAGTATATAGGGCTGACGTCTTTTTGGCATGATATGCATAACTTATCTCCCTGTCACTGTCTGCATAGAGCAACTCAGTGAGTGAGTGAGTGAGTGAGTGAGTAGTAGCTAACGTAGTTTTCAGCATTTATTCAGTCATATCACAACGGTGCCTACATGTGCCAGAACACGAGAGTGTCCACAGTTCCTATTACCCTGGACACTGATCAGCCTAGCCAGTACAGCACCCGGTCACTCATTCAAGTATAGAACCACCCATGCGCTATCACTGGTTCTTTGGGGGAGATGAGAACTCATTATAGCTCTATAATTGTCATCGCTATATAGCTGAAATATTCCTAAACGCGACGTTACTGTGTAGTCTATTCCTCACACAATCTCTAGTGAATAATTTAACTGCGATTTGTTTTGCAGGTTCGACCCAGAGCGGTTCAGCGCTGAGAATATAAAGAAACGTAAAACTCACGTGTTCTCTCCCTTTGGCGTGGCGGGTAAGAGGATTTGTCCCGGTTACCGATTCGCCTACTGTGAGACGGCCGTTGTCCTGGTTACCCTTTTGCGGCGGTTCAGGGTGAACATGGTCGAGGGACAGGACATCCATAGAGTGTATGGCCTCGTCACGCATCCAAGCGAGGAGGTCTGGGTCACCTTGGAGAAAAGACAATAGTACTTTCTCATTAATCGCTGACGGACACTGTACACATATATATGTTAATACTGTATTATAAGCCAAACAACCAGAGAACAAACGACAGTATCAACCGAGGCACGACGGAGCCCAGCAACCGCAGCATCGTGGAACCTTGACAATCTTGATTACATGTTAAATATATGCCACGAAGTTATATTAAATGTGTGAATTGCCTCTTACATTAATGAAAATAATCTAAATATGTGCTAAACCGATAAATTTTACAGGATGACCAGATTTGTCTGAAATAATGATTTGTTTTGCCTGCAGCAGTGAAAACTTGTTGACCGCTCCTCCCGCTTGCAAGATGCTACATAGCCAGAAAAAGGTGATACTTATCACCTTAAAAGGCGATGACTCAAAAAAGGTTATCAGTTTGAGCCATCACTTTCTCCCTCGCCCAATTAGGTTGATCAGCAATGAGTGCAAATTTTAGGCCTTTTAGGGTGATGGCTATTCCAAATAATTGCGGGTGCCTTTGATAAAAGTGACTACTTCCCGGAAGTAGCTTGTATTACCCCCAATCTTAAAGAGCGGCAGTTATTCAGGGGGAGATCAGACACTTTCCGGAAAGGGCTAAATGAACACGAAAAAGTTGCTTGCATGGCAGGTACAGTAAGTCAGTAGTTTCGATGGCACCGATAAGACATCACGTTTTTCATCCTCAAATCTATATCGCTTCCATCCTATATTGAATGAGGCAGGTCAGGTTTGCTTTATATAAAAAACCATTTAAATTAAACTGTACTTTGGTAATAAAAATAAATTCTTTACGTGCTGTCTTAAAATAAATAAATACTATATTTTAGAAGGAGAGAAAATGTACTTTTCAGTACAATATCAACATGTATGATAAGACTCCAAAGGCGTTAACTGACGAACATTTACTGAAACAAACGCTGGATGACCGCAAAGACCTCCGTCGAGGCAACAAGGTCCGTAGGGGAATACATCACTGAATAACATAGGGCCGGATGCCAAGCTCAATTTTGCATTTTTTGGACGTTAACTCCACCAATGGTTAATTAACCTGGGATTGAGGGTTCCCCACTAGCATGTTCAGCCAGGGATGTGGAAGTCACATTCCCCGCACATAATTTTTGTCTGATTTCACGTGCTTGAAATATGGGGGGTATGGAGTATATTGATGGAAAACCTGGAATAATGCTTGACACATTAGGCCCCTTCCTACCCCACCTGCCCAAAAGGACGCTCCCACCCAAATCAACACGTTAGCGGCAGAAATGAGACCCTGTGTGCCTAGTTGTACCAACTTGCTTGTGATTTTGTGCTATAGGCCCTACACATCAACACTTCATATTTTGTATGTGTACAGTATATCATCATCATTGAGAGAATTCTCTACAAAACACACCTGATTTTACCGACACTCCGCTCTGATCTGTCTCAGCATCAGGTGATGAGGATTCAATGCGCTCGGTATAGTTTTGTATACTGGTGTTACATGTCACCTTCAACATACCTTATCAATGACCATGGACTTGTACATGTATCACATTCATATTGAATGGTTATGGCTGATGAGAATATTGCCCATATGGAACAACTGGCTGGATTCCAGCAAATAGAAAGTTCATGTTAATCATAAACAACATACAATTAATAGTATTATCAGATAATTATGTTTATTCCTTGTCGACATCAATATATTACAGACAATATTATGACTGAATCATGGTAACAGATATTCAAGGGTATATATGTCTACACTAAACTGAAGGAGACCCATGATGCTTATTATATTATGTTGTAAAACTTCACTTGCTCATTTCGATTATGTTGCTTATTGTGAAAATAAATGAAGTTATGAAAATAAATTTAGTATGATTGCCCATTGCCCTCAAATTAGAAATATCTTCAGCAGCTAAAGTTAAGCCAATCATAACAACATATAACACCATGGTATTGTTGTAATATCACCCAGGTATTGATCTTAGGTATTAAGAGGTACGCAGTTCATTCTGTCTTTGTGTTATTCTGTATGCAGTTCATTCTGTATGTATTTTATACATGTACATCTACAAGAAGTGGAATTAAAATTTGAATAAAATAATCAAAATATGTTCGGTTTTTACCTCTACTCAGGAAATGAGGTACTTGTTTCTAGAAGCTGAACCATTTTAGACACATTCAAGTCCTCGCCTGGTCAAGAGAGATAATTTTGTAAAAAAAAATATAGATCCACACTGGTGCAGACCAGAAGTTTTATGACCTTTGATGATATTTGTGGAGCATGCTGCAGGACTTCAACTTCCGTGGATTTGATATTATCCACCATTCTACATGACGTTTTTGCCATAGCACCGATTTATACGTGTACTTAATAGAACTGAGACCTGACCATGTTACAAGAATTTGCAAAAGTATGAAATGAGAACTGAGTACTACGAGAACTTAAGCCAATCTATGAGTGATCAATAATATGAATACTGAAGAACAGTGATGGATCTTGACCACTGGCTGGATTGGAGTTCAATGATGTTCATGTTAGTGGCATGAGCATGATAAGAATCCAGGATATTATATCTAGAACAGTATTGTTTATTGATATATTTATTGATTTTCTTTTTGTCTAATTGTCTTCTGTTCAAGTCATTTGGCATCGTAAAACCTGAAATGTATATCATGATCTGCTTCTTTCATCTACTGATAGTGTCTGTTTGGTTCCAGATCATGGGGGCTGAACAAAGCATGTGAAATGTGATCGTATGGCAAACAAATGCCCAGTGGTATGGGCTTAATTAAAAAAAAAATGGGGAAGGTTCTATTTATGCTATCAGTCAAAAATCTCAATATGTAGGCCTACATGTGGAATGTAGACACTCCTTTGATTCAACTACAAGTTTTCAGAATATCAGGTTTTAACAAGCAAATTATTTTTCATCAAAAGATAGCTGATGGTGTATGTGCAGACTTGAAGACTGTGTAAAATACTAATGGCCTGCCATAATAAATCAGTAATTATACATGTAGTAGGAAAATACCAGCTGGACTTGAAACTGCATTATATTCCAAAGGGGCTTTGTGGCATACAAGTGTCACAGCACACAGTGTGGAGTCACCGCACACAATGTGTATGTCACAAAACTGTTAGGATAAATGAAAAGAAAAGGTTTCCAGTGTTGTCAAACAAAAAGTATATGTATATTATTTATCAGCTTTATTAAATAAGTTTACAGACTCCAGCAGTTAGATCAATTGGTGCTTCTGCAAAATCAAACCATAATTCAACTGTTTTCACTCGTTCATTTTAAATGGACTGTAAAGCCGAGAATGGTATCCTGAGGCAAGGTAATTTGATAGGTTCAAGAATAATTTTTAATTCAGTGTATTGAAATGAACCTTTCAAATGGAAATTGAGACAGACACATGTGGTTTCGTTTGACAAACAATAAACTGTTATTTGATGCTTCATTACAATAATGCTAGTAATTTAGATTTGATAAATGCACAAGGAATTAATGCCAGAATAAATAACCCTCTCCCCCCAAAGGAAATATAATTTATTATCAAAATTTAGAATAACTGTTTTTTTTTAAACAGACTGGTGGGTATCAACTGAAAGAAAAAAGTATCAAAAAACCAGGGCATCGTCGATTGTGCTGTTGTCTTCCAGTCAGCGCGTGCATGACCTCCCGTGCATTTGATATGCAACAACAACAACAAATTGGACTATTTGGTTGGCTTAAGTCATCAGCCGACAAATACTTTGCGATATATAGAAATGACTAGTGGAATACTAGGAATCATTGTATTGTAATGACATAAAATGGCGGCCATAAACTTACCAGAACAACGGCAAAAAAATCGCATCGTCTTATCTCTACAAGCCATGTTGAATCTTCCGCTGGAAGCGGCCTCCTATTACGTGTAACTCGTGAAGCATGATGGGAGGTGGAACCCGGCTACAGAAGCAAGGCCCATTGAAATGCATTGCAATGAGGGTTCCCCATTATTTTAGTAGTGTCCAAAAAACATTGCCTCAAAATTTCGTCGGGAACCATGGCAAACCCTATTGGAAATCACAGGAGTCGTGGCTTCCCATATGACAATTATTTGGCGGGAGATTTCACGTTGCATTCCTAGATCTCCGTCTGATCGACGGAGATAAAAAGAGCTAGTCCCAAGGTGTGAGACGAAGATATCGAAGTGAAACACATTCTTATCGACTGTACAGATTGTAAGATTGTAAGATGTAGCTTTTATCGAGTAGCTACTTTGGAAGATCTATTTACTCGACTAAAAGAAGATTGTATTTGAGAATACTTGAGAGAGATCGATTTGTTGTGTAAATTTTAATGTATGTACATGCTTTTAATGCATTAGGTTACTGAGTTATTAACTTGAATGCTTAAAATTTTGTTTGATCGTCAGTAGTAGTATAAGAGCATCTTGGGTCTCATTGACCTCAAAACATTTGGTCGATACTTCATGTAGGGAGCTATTTTCTGGATCTTTGTGTCGCTGAAAAGGCAAGCCTAGACGCATTGTTGCCCTCAGACTGGCTATTGTATGCATTGCCTCGTGATTCTTACATGGAGTATGAACCAAAAATTTGCATAAATTACCCGGATGTAAAGGTCAAGTTCACTATAGTTAGGGCATGTATTCCTCCGCGGTCATGCGGTCCTCCGTGGTGATGCGGTCGGCGGTGATACGGTCGCGGGAAGAAGCCACCGTGGTCCCGAGACTACAAATACGCGGGGGGTCGCTGCGTCTTAATATACGAGAATGTCCGGGAATCTTCGGCAATGTCCGGTCATCTCCGGCCATATCCGGGAGAATATAATTGTCAATAAGCCTTTATCCGCCCTTCCAAAGCATCGATGGAATGCACGTCGTCATCAAACAGGGTCCCCGACAATGTCTGCCGAGAGAGGCAGGATGGGTGGATGGGCGTATGTAAAATTAGGATTGGGACTGAACCTATAAAAAGCGGAACACGGACTTTACCCCTAAATAGGGGAAACCCCTATCAACCAGGTCTGGCTGGGCTAATATCGCTTCCCGGCAGATCGGGGCCTGCCGAGAGAGGCATGGTGGGTGAGTGGGTGTGTGTAAAATTAGGACTGGGGTTGAACCTGTAAAAAGTGGAACACGGACTTTACTCCTAAAATAGAGAAAACCGCTATCAACCAGGTCTAGAGGGGCTAATATCGCTTCCCGGTGGATCACGGCCTGCCGAGAGAGGCAGGGTGGGTGAGTTGGTGTATGTAAAATTAGGATTGGGGTTGAACCTATAAAATGCGAAACGCGGACTAAATCCCTATCAACCAGGTCTAGAGGGGCTAATATCGTTTCGTCAAAGGTCAATCGGCGGGAATTTAACCTTATGGGAATGGGTTCATAGTGAAAATTGTCGCGCGTCATTCTCCGTGAATCGTGCTGCTGGTGTGCCGTCACAAAATGTCATATGCCTCAAGGTCAATACGACCGAATAAGCTTTTTCAACAGGGTCAGTAGATGTCTACGTGGCCATATATACGAGGTCAGTCAGAGTGTGCTACATTCACCCTTCGGCATTGGTCGACCATGTCACCAGTCCTATGACCGTCCTTCCCATTTACACCCCAGGTGGAGTGACACGTCTTTGAAGACAAAAGTTGACGTCGTGGAACACCATGTAGATGTTACCTGGTCGCGCACTAAGACCATATCGAATACAGTTACGCCACACCGTGACGACTGGACCAAATTAAAACGGGTATTGAGCGATGAGCTCGACGGGGACCTCATCCACATAAACAATGCCATATACGTACAGCGTGGACAATTCTTCGCACGCCTGGGGCGTTACAACGAACCTACTCGAGGCGTCACCCTGGATTGGGATCTGTGGACAGCCTTCGAGAAAGTGGTGCCTATTGTGGACCAGTTAACACCGGACGAGCGGTCAGCTGTTCAGTGGGCCTTGTCTCGTGCTATTGGGGACGCAGTGGCCGGATCAATGAGCAAATCATCAACCGCGACAAAGAGGAAGACGAGAGGGACTATCCGGTTCTCACCCATGTGTCCTACAGAGATGTCCAGGATAAACTTAACATCCGTAGTCCACAGTCGGTGGACGACGACGTCATAGATTACCCGGATATGCTCAGTCAGCCCAGTGGCAATCGCATCCATAAAACTGAGGCCGGTACGGCGTCGGAACCCAAATGAAAGCATCCAGAAAGGAACTGACCCCAGGGCCAGATATTCACAGATAATACGGGGTGTACGTTTCATGTTGCAATCCCATGATGCGACATGTTGAAGGCTAATACTTAGAGCCGATTTTTCAGGACTGTACTCACTTACCTTATACCATGCGACGTGAAAGGTCCAGCTCACCGCGGATCCGGAATACAGCCCCCGCCTCGGCAGAGGACAATTTTAACACAGATCCTGACTAAGCGCCCATAGAAGTATTATCCATACAGGAAGCTATGAGTACGATCTATCAACGTCACTGGCCTACCATCCGGAACTGATTTCACCGCCATCGCCCTATATTGGACTTTTCCGGTTAGAAGGTAACACCCGCCTCCCCCACTACGCCTATTCTATTTTCGAGGACCAATCTACAGCCTTCAAATTAAATCTTACCTTTGGGTGTTTATTACGGCATAAGGAGACAGACCAACTCCGGTATTTTTACCCCAGTCCCAATACTCTCGTGTTCGACCAGCCCTTCACCATTACTTATCGGCCGTCCCTGGACACGGTACTGGACCAACCAGAGACCTTGGATAGCTTGGAATGGGCCCGACAACAACGCCCCAACACCAAATGTCAGGTGGAGATGAAGACGAATGTTACGTTTTACGTGACTAAAATGATCGACCACCCGATCCTTTGATTTCATGTCATGGATTTTTCCTCCCTAGAAATACGAGAGACAGTCACATCTTGTGCCTTTCACGTACTGATCTTGTGCCATTCTCGTACTGACAATGACGGAGCATATAATACGGACGTTTCTTAGCTTGACCCCCGAGGTCTTGCTGTACGTCTACGCGTATCAGGTCGATATCATGGAGGAGGGAGACATCTGTGATGGGGACCCTACACAACCGCGCCCGGCTCATATTCGTCTGTCCCGGAAGGGCTGGACCAAATTCAAACGCGTGTTGTCTGGTGAACTGGACGGCGACCTCATCGACTTGTCACGATGTGTACGTCCGGCGCTGTTCCTTCTTTGCTCAATTGGCTCTGTTAGATCGGGGTACAGTGCATTTTACCATTCACCTTGTTCTATGGTCCGAGTTGGAAGATGCCGTGGGATGTGATCAATTGCTTACAGAGGAAGAGCGGTCATCAGACGGGTTGGACTGGCCATTTGCAATGGATGATGTGCTGGCAGATACCAAAGAAAAGAATCAGAAAGAAACTTCGACCCCGGCCCAAGAGATAACCCTTGTAAATAAACGATAGAGTCAGGGTCCGTCATCATTTGTCACCATGAAGAGATGGGAGAAGGTGTTGGTTACGTTGTATTATAGTCCCGGGAGTACGGCTACGTATAGTGCATTATCGGTTCTCTATCGAGCTGTACCTAACGGTATAGCAAGCATTTGGGTGGCATGATCCGTGGCTCTCAGGGTCGATTCCGCCAGATAGAGTCGACGCCTGGCAAGTTGTATTCTTGCAACTGACCGCGCCTCAACTTCATGATCGATGAAGTGACCTTCAACCGATCGAAGTCCGGCAGCGGCTGCGGCACACTCAGGTTATCTTGCGATACCTGGACAAATACTGACCCTGGGGGAGGGCTCTCAACCCCACGGTGCACAGCTTCATCACGGGCCCCTTCAGCCACACGCTGCAGAGCAGCAGCATAACTGGCGTGCAACAAATACAACATATGGCTTAAACCTCTAAGAGCGAAACGCCCTGAAGCTTCAGCCAAGCGGAGCTCGGTCTCGACAGCCTTCCTTGTCTGGTCGCGCAAAGCTACAGTCTTTGCAAACGTGCCAGAAAGGTAGTATGACGAACCCTGCCCCACCTCAGAAGCCGGACCCTCAACCGGGCAACGGATAAACTCCGAAAACCGAGCCTGAGTAGGTTTAAAAGCTAGTAGCTTTGTCCCTTCCTCCGACCCAGTCCGCAGCGATTCAAACGCTGCAGCAACCTGGCCATCGAGAGGGAGTGCCGGTAAGGTACTCCGCTTCCGCGGCTCAGATCCCACTAGTGATGACCGCACGAGAGTTTTCGGAGTTGTGTCCGAGCTCGGACAAGCCGAAACCTCAGACACGTAAGACAGCGCATCAGACCATACAGTCCGAGGAATGCTGTTCAACTCGGTGGAATCACAGACCAGCGTCTGAGTGCAAGCTGCAATCAGGCGATCTAACTCGGCAGCCTCGGCAAGAGCCTTAGTATTAGAGGAGTCTACAGAGTGAGAGGTAGATAAATCAGAGTGGACGGGATCCTCTTTATCAATCTCCATGTCGCCAGGACCTGTATACTCTGAGTCAGATGGATCGGACTCAAGAGCATTCGGGTCATAGAATGGTCTGAAAAAGCCAGTTCCGGCGACTGTCACTGAACCCGAACTGGAACCCGGCTGCGGACGAATTGCGCCAGTTCCTGTGGCCGTGAGTGTCCGCGCACCAATCGGTGCGGCATGACCCACACCATACCGCGACACTACTCGAGTCAATAGCTCAGAGGAAGTCGGCTTTGCCTTGTGTCGGTTCCCTAGTTGGGGCGCCACTTGGCAACTGGTTAATGGTATTGGCACAGGCCCATCCCCCCTCCGAGAATCGGCAGCACCATTGCGTGAGCTTCCCGGAGGAATCTCTAACACGTTCAGCGGATGAGAGTACCCCCAGACTCGGAGAGACGAGCCGCTTCAGACTACCAGACCTGGCAGCAACCTCAGAAGAGGTGCGCTCCTGACCCAAAACAGACTGAATTTCGGCTTTATGATCTGTTTTTCGAGAGGAAATCAGATCCACCCATCGGCCCCAAACGACCCCCATGTGTCTTCGGCATCAGTTCCCGTGGCTGCATGGACAACAACCGATAATCCAGCGTCCGCTGAACGATAGTCGGTACATGCGCCGCCAGGGCCCGAGCCAATTCTTCACGGCTGATGTACAACACCAGAAGGGGGAATGCTACTGGAATTAAAGAAATCGGTAATCGGTGAGCCACGTGTAACGCGATCCGACCATTCCATCCGTACCGCAGCCCAAAGGTGCAGCAAGTCCGGCGGCCAGTCGACGCCCACCTCGCATCTGTGTTCCTCATCACATGTTGAACAGGAAGGACACAAATGCCCCGCAGTACCAGTCACCAACGGTAGATCGCAATCCAGATTGGCACATAACAGGTTTTTGGGGGGTAAACCAAGGTATATAATCTGTAACAAAATATTACCAACAATATTAGTACAATGCCCTAATAATAAAATCAGTTGAAACAATAATACACAAAATGATTTATGGCATAATGAATGTGTATATAAAAGACCTTAATTGCTATAGCAATAGCAGGTAAAGCACTGTGAATGACAAATATATATCAATATAAATATATAGTTTCAATAACAGTCTGATGTGCCCTTGCGAATATGAAATCCTGTGGTCTGGCCATGCTACAAACCATTTCAATGGTCTCCACGAGCCGTCTTGAAATGATGTCTAGCTGCTGGCCTGTGATTATTCACTTGGTGAGTAATCCACAGGTGCGTGAGTGAAGGATGCAAATGCTTGGTAGCATCTAAGTACCACCTCAGAGCACGGACCGGACACAGAACTTTATCATCCGGAGAGAACTTAGCTCAATCCGGCAGCACTATAGGCTTGCCAGGATACTTAAGAAGTTCCGTTTTCACAAGGAAACCAGAACTCGGGTAAAGCATAAAGCCTTCCCCGGTAAATACCATGCGATCGGGTTCGGCAGAGAGCGCATGTATTTCGCTTCTCCGCCTAGCAGATGCCACAGCAACTAAAAAGTTTTAAATGTCAAGCATTTTATCCATGCGCTCGAATGGCTGCTTGGTCAGAGCATTGAGTACCTAATCAAGATTCCATGGGGGAAGTAATCTTTCGACTTTAGGACGAAGATGATACATTCCCTTAATAAGATCCTCCAAAGGTTTACGCGTAGTAACCTTGGACCCGTCCTGGAAACCAGGGTGGATCCCGAAATATTGGAAGGCTGTAATTTCTTTGATTCAAATAGGAAAACAAAAAAATCTGCTATTTCCTGATAAGTGGTGTCAGCTGGACGTTTACCGTTCCCATGGCACCACTTCTCAAAGAGGCTGAGTTCAGAATCATAAACTCGCCTTGTGGATGCTCTTCTACATTTGGCCATGATTTCTGAAGTCGCTGTAGAAAAGCCCTCCTGGCGTCGGGATTTGATGACAACATCCAGGTACTTAATTTTCGGCGCCCCTGGCATTGAGTCTAATTGACTGGTGGACCACGCCTTGGTCGGCCAGAATGGAGCTATAAGCAGTATCATACACTGCTCGCTCGGAATCTTCTGAATGACCTTGAGGACCAGAATGGTCGAAGGAAACGCGTAATCATACATCCCCGTCCATGGAACTGACAGCGAATCCACTGCATAAGCTAGTGGATCGGGAAACGGACTCGCATACACGGGAAGTTTGTGATTGTCTCGAGTCGCAAACAGATCGATGTGTGGCGTAGACCACAGGTCGAAGAGTCTGCGAACGACTGAGTCGTTCAGAGACCACTCGGTTGGACTCGGCCTCTGTCGTCTTGACAAAGCATCCGCTAGCACATTCCGGACGCCCGGAATATGCGCGGCTCGAACGGTGATGCGGTGTTGAAAACACCACTGGAACATTTCCCATATCATCATACATAGCTCGGGGGAACGAGTGCCGCCCTGCTTGTTGATGTATGTCACCGCCGTCGAATTGTCCGACCGAATGAGCACCACTGTGTCCCGGACGTGAGGGAGAAACCGTTTCAACGCTAGAGAGACTGCCTTCAATTCCAATAGATTGATATGGCATTGTCTCTCGCAGTGGTTCCATAGACCATGAGCGGTCCAGTCGTCCAGATGTGCTCCCCAGTCATCCATCGAGGCGTATGTGAATAGCACCACATCTGGTGGAGGCGGATGTAATGGCGCCCCCTCCAAGAGGTTACGCCGATCCTGCCACCACTAAAGGGCTGTCAAAAGCTCTTTCTTCTTGGGGACTGGTTGATTTATTTGACATGTGCTCGGTCTCCAGAAACATAAATATAGTTGAATCGGTCTGCGTCGAAGTGGTCCAAAAGAGATCACTTCGCCTAGGCTAACCAACCTTCCCAGTAATCTTAAAAAATCTATGGCCGGAAGTGACTATTTTGTCAGAAACCGACCAAGGATCACGTCTAACTTCTCTAGTGAGCTCGCCGAAGGGCGAACCCGACCGACCACAAGATCGAACTGCACACCCAGGGGTAAAAATTCCTGGGATAGATGCAAGTCTGATATGGGAAGGTTGACAATCCATCCGCCCAGAATGGCGTGATGAACAGTCAACCGCACACCGCGGGTCACCACCTGGGGCGATGATCCCTTTATCAACCAGTCGTCTATATATGTGCTTATATCCACATTCCGACGCCTGAGAAACACACCATCCACCATCCTGGTAAACACACGTGGAGCCGACGTGATCCCGAAAGGGAGAGCCTGAAATTGCCAGACTCGACCGTCGAATGCGAACCTGAGGTACTTTTGAGATTCCGGATGAATCGGAATGTGGAAGTACGCATCTTTGAGATCGATCGACGCCGCTCACATGCCAGTTTGTAGACTGGCCCGTACCGCACGAAGAGTTTCCATCTGAAACTTTTCCTTGCGGATAAAACGGTTGAGGGGGAGAAGATTGAGCACAGGTCGCCAATCTCCAGTGCGCTTCAGTACCAGAAACATTGTCGTATAAAACCCTGGATCAGATCTGGGATCCTTTATCTCCCGTACTGCATACTTGCCCTGAATGGAGACTACCTCCTGGTGGAGCACAGATAACTGCTCTTGGACCCGAGGTAATTGGGTTTCTAGGGGAAGTTACAGGTGGAGGTCGAGATGGAGTAGTCCATGCGACCTTGTAACCTTCTGTAATTATTCGTTTCACTAGGGTATCTGAGCAATGCTGATTCGAACCAAGCGGAAAAGCGACTCCAACGTCCGCCGACCGGAAGGTCCGGTTCGGCACATAGTAGAGTTTGACCCGGAAACGTTAGCTCATCTTCCGAGATCAACGTGACAGGCACGTTGGCTGGTACCGAAGGTGGTGGCGCAGAAATCATTGACAGAGGTCATGACTTCTGCTTCCCGCCAGCGTGTTTAGTCTTATCTGCTGCCGCAGATTTGCCCATACCCTTTCCCTTACCTCTACTGCCCCGATGACGTTTCTTCCCAGGGACTGAAGCCGCAGCAGGCGGCGGCCCCCGAGAATACTTCGCACGTGGTGCATTAGATTGAGCAGGAGCGCTCGAACGGCGCTTCCCGCCTCCAATAATGGTCTGACGGGAGCCAAGGCGTCTCTGCTACTGGGCCTTCCTCTGACCCAGTCCGCAGCGATTCAAACGCTGCAGCAACCTGGCCATCGAGAGGGAGTGCCGGTAAGGTACTGCGCTTCCGCGGCTCAGATCCCACTACCGATGACCGCACGAGAGTTTTCGGAGTTGTGTCCGAGCTCGGACAAGCCGAGACCTCAGACACATCAGACAGCGCATCAGACCAGACAGTCCGAGGAATGCTGTCCAACTCGGTGGAATCAGACCAGCGTCTGAGTGCAAGCTGCAATCAGGCGATCTAACTCGGCAGCCTCGGCAAGAGCCTGAGTATTAGAGGAGTCTACAGAGTGAGGGGTAGATAAATCAGAGTGGACGGGATCCTCTTGATCAATCTCCATGTCGCCAGGACCTGTATCCTCTGAGTCAGATGGATCGGACTCAAGAGCATTCGGGTCATAGAATGGCCTGAAAAAGCCAGTTCCGGCGACTGTCACAGAACCTGAACTGGAACCTGGCTGCGGACGAATTGCGCCAGTTCCCGTGGCCGTGACTGTCCGCGCACCAATCGGTGCGGCAGGACCCACACCATACCTCGACACTATTCGAGTCAATAGCTCAGAGGAAGTCGCCTTTGCCTTGTGTCGGTCCCCTAGTTTGGGCGCTATTTGGCAACTGGTTAATGGTGATGACACAGGCCAATCACCCCTCCGAGAATCGGCAGCACCATTGCGTGAGCTTCCCGGAGGATCTCTAGCACGGTAGTACCTCCCAGACTCGGAGAGACGAGCCGCTTCAGACTACCAGACCTGGCGCTCCTAACCCAAAACAGACTGGATTTCGGCTTTATGATCTGTTTTCCGAGAGGAAATCAGATCCCCCGATCGGCCCCAAACGACCCCCATGTGTTTTCGGCATCAGTTCCCGTGGTTTCATGGACAACAACCGATAATCCAGCATTCGCTGAACGATAGTCGGTACATGCGCCGCCAGGGCCCGGGCCAATTCCTCACGGAAGGCGTCCCGAGTCATAGCGTCTCCCTGCTGATGTACAACACCAGAGGGAATGCTACCGCAATTAAAGAAATCGGTAATCGATGAGCCACGTGTAACGCAATCCGACTGTTCCTTCCGTACCGCAGCCCAAAGGTGCAGCAAGTCCGGCGGCCAGTCGACGCACACCTCGCATCTGTGTTTCTCATCACATGTTGAACAAAAAGCATACAAATGCCCCGCAGTACCAGTCACCAACGGTAGATCGCACTCCGGATTGGTACATAACAGGGACTTGGGGGTAAACCAGGGTATATAATCTGTAACAAAATATTACCAATAATATTAGTACAATGCCCTGATAATAATAAAATCAATTGAAAAAATAATACACAAAATGTATTATAGCATAATGAATGTGTATATAAAAGACCTTAATTGCTATAGCAATAGTAGGTAAAGCACTGTGAACGACAAATATATATCAATATAAATATATAGTTTCAATAACACCTTATATAACACAAACATCAACCAGATTTGTTTTTTTGATTTTTTTTTTTGAAATAAATTTTATTTCAAATTTAACGAGAGATCCTGAAGGATCTTGGCGCCCACCATTGTCCGATAATTGTAAGCTAATAACAAGAGGATCTTTTTGTCCATTGTTACGAAGAACAAAGGACTGATTTGTAATTTTGTTTACAGAATTTCGAATCTGAGCGAAAAAGATCGTAAAAGGGACACTGGAAAACACCAAGATATAATCTTTCTAAGTTTCAGGAGTTTCAAGATTTCTAGAAACTGTTCTTATGTCGGTTGTACAAGAGAAATGAGCAAAGTTAGTCTGAAAGTGAATGTACATGTATGGAGGATCATTCGTCGCCGTTTTGTAGTTTTTCTTGCACGCGCGCGTCATCATTGGGTACTGGAAGCGAAGACAAATCTCTTTGACACTTTGGCATGAGCTATGAAACATACCTAAGATTTTATAATTAGGAACGAATGCTAATTCTGTTCTGTTTACTGGGCTAGTTTGAGATATCTCTTTTAAGATACCATTCTCGAAAATAGTAAGATGGTACAATACTTAATACTGAAAGGATCCGGTCCGCGCAGTAATGTTGAAACTTTGGAAGTGTCTTAATCCTGATTCTCTCCCTTGGATCGAGTCTACAGTTGTCAAGTTGTGACGTTGTGTCACAAGAGTGACGTCCCTTCATGTAGCCGACCCACCGGCAGGCGAAAGGGTGGGGCAGTTCATTTGCAACTGCATGGACTAAAGAAAACTGATTTAAAATTTGAAGAAATACATTTTAATTTCGAATTATTTGATCTTCTTGATATGGAAGGTGAAGGTATGGATAATCTCTTTCGTCAATATATAGAATATGCCCCGCCGTTTGATACGCCGACTCTTGTGATGCAACGTCACAACTCTGGAATACCTTATTAATTTGAAGCGTAACTTGGATTTTCGAATCGGACCAAAAAAGGTATCTTGCACAACTAGGCCCCATGTGGAACCTGTGAACCAAATTTCAGAGTTTACCGAGTTTTTGAATTGATTACTTAGAATTTTGTTTGGTCGTCGCTATATAGCTGAAATATTGCTGAATGCGACGTTAAACCTTAATTTTCTCTCTCTCCTGTGTACCAAATTTCAGAAAGATCCATGAAATATTTCCTGAGAATTCACGATAACAATATTTCAAGAGGAAATTCACGATGGCCACCTGACAGCCATATTGGATTTTCGAATCGGACAAGAAAAGGTATCGTGCACAACTAGACCCCAAGGGGAACCTGTGTACCAAATTTGAGGAAGATCCATGAAGTAGTTCCTGAGAAATGACGATAACAAAGTTTCATGGGGAAATCCAAGATGGCTGCCTGGTGGCCATACCGGATTTTCGAATCGGACCAGAAAAGGTATCTTGCACAACTAGACCCCAAGGGGAACCTGTGTACCAAATTTGAGGAAGATCCACGAAGTAGTTCCTGAGAAATGACGATAACAAAGTTTCATCGGGAAATCCAAGATGGCTGCCTGGTGGCCACATTGGATTTTCGAATCGGACCAGAAAAGGTATCTTGCACAATTAGACCTCAAGGGGAGCCTGTATACCAAATTTGAAAAAGATCCATCAAGTTGTTCCGAGAAATAGCGATAACAAGGTTTCATGGGGAAATCCAAGATGGCCGCCTGTTGGCCATATTGGATTTTCGATTCGGAGCGAAAAAGGTATCTTGCACAACTAGATCCCGAAGGGGAAGCCGTATAACAAATTTTAGAAAGATCCATGCAGTAGTTCCTGAGAAATCGCGATAACAAGAATTGTTTACGGACGGACGACGGACGGATGGACTGACGGACGGACCATGGACGGAAAGTGATTTGAAGTGCTAAAAATATAGTTAGTTGTATCTGGAATCCTCCAACGGAAAACACGACTGAGTCAACCCATGTGCATGAGTGTCAAACTAAGTCAAAATCCAACCAGGTCAAACGTCGGCGACACAGTAAAGTCTGCACGACAAAAACACAAATCGACTTTCACTCAACCCCAAAGCTGGAAAACCAGTTTGGCCAGAATGAAGGAATTGGAGACAATGACAAATGTTAACCCATATAGCTCAACAAAGTGACAAGCCAAAACACTTGACCCAGATACGAACAGCTGGAAGTCTATTGTTCAAAGACAAAAGCCGACAGCGCACACTGTTGTTGTTGTTACACACAAAGTGAACACCAGTGTCTGGAAATAATTCGCCCTCTGTGACATGCACCCGTACTAAATAGGTTGAATACTACACATAAATATTTCCACCTAACTACGCAGCATTAAATCTCGGTACAAGACAAGATCTTACAAATTTCTTGACTAGAAAACGATGTGCTGAACGAACGCATGTCGGCAAAAATAAATCCGCCATTGACCGCGTGTGTAAACACAAACGGCCGATGAACAGTCCCACTGACGAAAATACACGCATGGCAGTACCAATAAAGATTACGGACATGGCAAATACATTGGATAAGTTATACACGCATATACATCTCACCGTGTGAACGTCTTCAATTTTTCGTCTAACTTGGACAAACGAGGCAGCTTGCTTTTGCGGAGACGTGTACTCGCGTCGATGCAAAAGTTGAAACTAATATGCATGGGCTAAACGAGATTTGACTTACAGGTCAGTAGTATATAAAGGTGAAATTCCTTAGGATTTATGCAAATGAGATGAGGTCATCGATGACGTCACAGAGCTCTCGTCCAATCAGAAGCGAGTATTTTTTTCAAATCCGTCACAGAGCTCTCGTCCAATCAGAAGCCGTCTAATGTCCGGCAATCTCCGGTAATGTCCGGCAATGTGCGGGCCTCTCCGGGACAATAGATAGCCCTTGCAGGCCAAAAAATAGTTCTTTGACCTTTGTATTCATCCGCGGTGATGCGGTCTGCCTCCGCGGGCAGAAAGTAGTCCCACGGAATGTACACCCTGACTTGGGGTTTTCCCCCGGCCCGCAGCGCGCTACATAGAACTTATAGTAATAAACTTAATCTATACGTGTTGGACGAGTCTTCACTCACCGTCTTCCTTTACACGCACCTCAATGAAATGCCCACTCCAAACCTAGACCAAAACACGTACTTGGTCTGTGGGCTGATTTCATTGGCTCTCTATTTCACTATAGTGCTCTTGCATTCTAACATTGATGGGTTACATTTTGGCCCCATCCTACACCACTGATTTCAGTTTGACTGAATCTCCACATTGGGCATTTATGCATTATGAATAAAACACACAAGACAGGGTTTTTTGGTGAGATCTCTTTTTTTTTTATTCAGTAACAACAACAACGTGAGAACAACCATGTGAAAACTGAAGCCCAGAACAGGGGGGCTTGTACATTGCCAAACTCATAATGTTTTATGGAAGAAAACACACATTTTATAACAGAAAATACAACATATATACAGCAGTTAATTCAGCCCAACAAGGCCGGTGCAATAGCCGCAGTACTCATAGAACATATATACAACAATTGAGTTCCTCTTATCATGCCTTATCAAAGGCGGTTGGTACCCATACAATTGAATTGAATTATTGAACCTATATACAACAGTTAATTCGTTAGTCCGGTGCAATATCATCAGTACTCATAGAACATATAACTGTCTTATCAAAGGCGTTTGGTATCCACAAAAATTGAATTATAGAACAGTTCGTTAGTCCAGTGGAATATTCGCAGTGTTCGTATTTATCACTCTAAATGTCAAGATAGGTTGTAGTCACACCATCGGGCAGGACTTTGCGCTTGGGGTAAAAGTATGTGAAGGCGTCCCGTTCCTGGGTATACGAGCGCATCTGGTGGTCGATGATACGGAAACCTCGGTTAGTGCCACTCGCACTGGCCTGGCTCTGGAGGACATTCAGGTACAGGGCCTTGCTGATGTTGGAGTCGCGTCGACTCACCCCCTTACAACTGAATTTGTTGTCATCACCGTCACAAAAGTAAGTTTTCGAACACAGGGCGATCATGGCATCACCGCTCCACTCTAGTTTAAACAGGCCGGACGTCCGCTTGTCGTAGGTGTAGTGGTCGCGTCGGGGTAGCCACTGGTCCCGTTCCGCCTCATATTGTGCACGTAATTCTGGTTTGACGAGTGACTCCCAGTCCGGGTTGGAAACGGCCATGTATGCTGAGTCGGTATCCATTTCTATCAATTGCCAGTCTGATTGGTGGAAATACACGCCCATGAAATCGTATATGAATTCCAGCATTCGCAGTTTGGCCAGCTGGTACACCATACATCCTATTTGGAGCGGCAGGTTATAGGTGATGGTCTTTTTGGCTGACGTCACTTCGTAGGTGGTGTCGTCAATCATCTCCATGTGACGGTATAGAGGCGAGTTCACGCGTTTGCGGGCTTGTTTCGTGGTACAAATGTTCACGGTCACGTGACGGTCCAGGTTCGTTACCGTTTTTCCATATCCGCTGTTCCCAAGTAATTTCATCGTTTCCCCGATGATGGCTTTACTGGGGTCGGCGTCTCCTTGGCGACGGGCGGTAGTCACGTCGTTCGCGAACTTCTCAAAACAAGCCTGGGGGTGAATTCTATGACTTGGTATATTTTCGTAATTTCCAGTCCGTGCCTCATATACCACTGAAGCAGAGGGGTACCGAGCAAGATTTTTTCGCCAAACATGCTGCCGATCAACATACGCTGTGGTTGCGTTAGGTAGTCGTGTTCTTCAGCGTATGCGCGCATATGGGCTCCGATATCATCTCGACTCACCTCGGTGTTTTTGAAGATGGGCGGACATTCGCCAAACGTGTCTTTCAAGTGGTCAGGGACGTGCAGATCACATTCCACGAATCCATAGAAGTCTCCCGTCTCAACAGTGCGTAGGATGTCGGTCATGGTGATAACAGTCCGATAATCCAGTAGTCGGTCGTGAGCGTGTAAGAACGAGTATAACTCAGGTTGACGACGTTGCATGTGATGGAATTCGCATTCCCATAGCTGTTCATAGGCATAGCCCAGTCCACAAATGTAATCTCGATTCTGCTGTACTTCTTCACGTAAGGTGGCCGGGGTCAGTCCACGGCGCTCGTTATAGCGCCCTCCCGCGAACGAACACTCGTGACCGTGCCAATAACAGCCGTGAAATTGAAACACGGTCGGTACTGTATTGATGATAGCAAATCCGTCCACGGGAAGGCGCCGATCTCCAATTCGCTTTTCCGTGTGGTTGCCTTGGTGACGGATAGTGACGCCTCGTCGCTGACTTTCCCAATCCAGCCATTGTTCTGCTTGATGTTTCGTAGATCTTTGAGCTCTGAATGCTCGACCCTCAGGGAGCCACCGCGTATAATGACCGGCCGGCATAGGTTTACTCAAATACGATAGGTAGAGGGCATTGGCGTCGAGTCCTATTATTTTCTCACACAATTTTTTTCCTCGGATATGGGTCAGCTGTTTCTCATGGTACCGATGGAATATAATACTGGGGCCGCCTACGATATTTCCCTTCAAACAGTGAAACATGTCGGCGTCTTTCTGATCGACGAGAGCGAAGAACGTGGGTAAATCCTGGAACAGATACCGCAGGGTCAGACCGGGAAGGCTAACACAGTCTTTGAATACGTCGACACCCATATCTCGGTAGAAGGCGGACATTTTGTCGGTAGCTTCCAGAAAAGGGATGACATCCAAATTGTTGTAATAGACGAGAAAATCCCGGAGAGTTTGCATTCCTTCACGGACCCACACCTGTTGCAGTTCGGTATACAGGGTGGTAGATAATGCTTCTCCTTTGAGATCGTTGTAAAAGGCCTCCTGGGGTGGTAACTGGGTTTCGTCCAGACGCTCGAGACTCGTCATGTAGTTGTAGGGAAAGCAACTTTTCCTCTCCGCGCAGTCGTACGCTTTCACCCACTGTTCATAGCTGTAATTCGGCGCCAGGTAATTACGTACATTTAAGAATCGGAGTGAAGTTGTGGATAGAGCGACGTGGTTGTTTGTCTTCTTAATAATGAATTTCACATTCCCAGCTTTAGCGAGGTACGGGTACAAGAATTCTTTGATTAAGTTCAAATCATATCGGCCCGAGTTAAATCCAAGGACGGGTAATTGGTTCATGTATTCCAATAAACGCAGTTTCAGTTTCTTCGCATAGATGGTTTGCGTTCCTCACTTTCGTCTTCGTCATCGGTATCGTCCTCCTCCTCCTCATCCAATGTTGGAATACGCGCATCAAGTGCCGCTAATACATCACAGTAGATAGTCGAGGCGAGATGTGCCGCACTGACTTGACTGAGGGTTTCCAGGTAGTTCATCATCCGTGTAATCAGTTCATGGAGGTCCCCGTTAGATACGAAACACACCGGGGCCGTGTCGTAACCGGGTACGTTGGTGTGCATAATCACACTCAAAGGAATGTGATGCTGAGTCCATTGAGTTTTAGCCGATACCTTTTCCATGGGTTCTAATAGGGCTTCAAAATCATAGCACGCTCTGTACGGGAAATAACGGTGGTCCATGGGGACGTCAATACCCTCATCTGCCAGGTCTTCAAAGATGGTCGGAGTGTTGTGGAATACGCCGCCGAGGAATTTCCGTTTGGTGGTCTGGTCACAAATTTTCTCGTGCCGATGTAGGTGCACAGACTGGTCAAACACGCGTTGGCATTTACTACAGATGTATGACTGGGCATACCTGTTGATGTTCGTGATGTACGAGAAATGGCCGCCAGTGTCCGTTTCGTACAAATTCAATGTCATGGTTGTGTCGTATTTTCCCGGGGAACGATGTACGAGTCGGGCGGTGAGTTGTGAGTCGTCATTGTCATCATCCACGTGTTGCTCTAATTTGTATACGACAATGTTGACGTGGAATAAATTTTCCACCACATCCAGCTGTGATAACGGGACCCCGCGGAAGTGCTGTTTTTCCATGTTCTTTTCACGTAAGGAGTCTTCCCAATAGCAGTTGGCCAATTTGTTGCAATCTGTGGGTGGACGTTTGTTGAGATGGATAGCCAGGCAGCGGAATAAACATTTCCGATCGGTGTAGGGCCCACTGCTTCCACCTACTAAAGCGTACATGCCTTCTCTGTGTTTCAACCAGTCCGGGAGATGAATGGGGGCGCCGATAGGGTGGTCGATCATTTTAGTGACGTAAAACGTAACATTGGTTGTCATCTCCACTTGCCATTTTGTGTTTGGTCGTTGTTGTCGTACCCATTCCAAACTATCCAAGCTTTCTAATTTTTCCAGTACCGTGTTCAGGGACGGTCGATGGATAATGGTGAAAGGCTGGTCAAACACCCGGGTATTATTGCTGGGATAATAATAACGGAGCTGGTCTGTCTCTTTATGGCGAAGAATGTATCCAAAAGTGAGATTTAACTTGAAGGCTGTATCTTGGTCGTTGAAGATGGCTTCCACGTAGCTACGTAGACGGATGTTTTCTTCCAACCGGAAATTATATAAGTCCAATATCGGGCGATGTCGATGAAAACAATGGCGTATGGTAACCCAGTGTCGTTGATAAATGTCCCCACACGCTCGTCTTCAGGTAAGACTTCAACCGGAGGTGCTGCTGGGTCCCCTGGAAAATCTTCTCCACGTCTCATACAGGCAGGCTGGTGAAGCAGGCAGGCTGGTAGGCAAGCAGGCAGACTGGTCAGGCTGGCAGGCAGGCAGGCAGGCAGGCAGGCAGGTAGGTCAGAGAGCTCCGGAGGGTAGTGCAATGAATACACCAAACCACTAAAAATCACCCCCTTTTATACGTTTTTCTACAACAATGGCGGTCTATCCGCCATTTTCGCCGCCATTAGCCGCCATTATCCACCATTTTTCCCACTGGGACGGTCAGGTCTTTCCACCATTAGCCGCCATCTTGCCTCATTTTCCCATAGGCAGTCAGGTCTTTCCACCATTAGCCGCCATTAGCCGCCATTTTCCCACTAGGGCCGTCAGCGATTAGCCGCCATTATCTACCATTTTATTAGCCGCCATTTTCCAAAATGGCGGCATGCCAGGGAAAAACCCCAGACAAACACAAACAAAAAAGTACCATACAGCCCATATAGACCCATATAGTCCCATACTGGGGTATAGGACCGATGTTTGTCCCACTGGGAAACCTACTTCTATACATTTGCGGTATGGTTGTTTGGATTTGTTTTCTTAGTCTCGTCAAGACAAACATGATAGGAAGTGTCGCGGAGCGAATCGGTGAAATTTTTGAAAAAAGTCACCGAGACCCATATAGACCCATATAGTCCCATACTGGGGTATAGGACCGATGTTTGTCCCACTGGGAAACCTACTTCTATACATTTGCGGTAGGGTTGTTTGGATTTGTTTTCTTAGTCTCGTCATTTAGAACACGATAGGAAGTGTCCCGGAGCGAAACGGTGAAATTTTTGAAAAAAGTCACCGAGACCCATATAGACCCATATAGGCCCATACTGGCGTATAGGACCGATGTTTGTCCCACTGGGAAATCTGCTTCTCGACATTTACGGTAGGGTTGTTTGGATTTGTTTTCTTTGTCTCGTCATTTAGAACACGATAGGAAGTGTCCCGGAGCGAAACGGTGAACTTTTTGAAAAAAGTCACCGAGACCCATATAGACACATATAGGCCCATACTGGGGTATAGGACCGATGTTTGTCCCACTGGGAAACCTACTTCTCGACATTTGCGGTAGGGTTGTTTGGATTTGTTTTCTTAGTCTCGTCAAGACAAACACGATAGGAAGTGTCCCGGAGCGAAACGGTGAAATTTTTGAAAAAAGTCACCGAGACCCATATAGACCCATATAGTCCCATACTGGGGTATAGGACCGATGTTTGTCCCACTGGGAAACCTACTTCTGTACATTTGCGGTAGGGTTGTTTGGATTTGTTTTTCACGTCTCGTCAAGACAAACATGATAGGAAGTGTCCCGGAGCGAAACGGTGAAATTTTTGAAAAAGTTCGAGGAGCCCCATATAGACCCATATACTGGGATATAAGCCCAATGTATGTATAAATCCATACGGGGTGGACATGTTGGAGTCTAGGTGAGTCCCTGGTGGTCCAATGGTGTCGTATGAGGTCTTATTTTGAAGCTCTCATGCAGGAGCGCTTGACTACCCTAATGGTTCGTACGTTGTCAATACTCTGCGCATGCGCAGCCTGGCCGTAGTATAGAAAGCAGGCAATTTTGGGGGTGTGTGTGTGGGTGTGTTTGGGTTAGGGATGGGCTACTCACGGTTCGAATGGGTCGTGTGAGATATCCATGTGAAGCGTATGTGAGGGAGCATCTAATAACGTGGATGTGCGGTAGACATAGGGTCATTCTGCGCATGCGCGGTAGCCAAAGGGTATGAAAATAGCCGTTTTTGTGGTCTAGGCGAGCCCCTCATGGGCCCATTGTGTCGAGTGAGGTATCCATGTGAATCCTAGGTGGGGAAGCATCCACCTGCACTAACATTCACGTGGTTTGGTGGGTTCTGCGCAAGTGTGTGTGACGTCACTTCCGGTTTTTCAGAATGCTCAAACACTACCTCCAACTTTCCCGGCCCGCTCCCTGGCCCGGCCCGGCCCGGCCGCAGCGCGCGGGCGCGCGTTCTCCGGAAGTGCGCGGGTTGTCCGGAAGTGTGCGCGGATGAAGTTCGGGTTAAAAGGTCAAAGGTCACATCCAGGTCAAAAGGTCTGCCTTTCGGCAAGGTTCGGAGGAGACAATGTTGCGGCATCGATATATACAGAGCTTGAACCCCAAAAATGGGATTGTAAATGAACCTGGGAAGGATGGGCAGGTCCATTTGGACCAATCAGCGGTCCAGAAAAAAGAGCCAATGGACGGGTACTAGGTACACGTCTGCGCCTACATCTGGGTACTAGGATGCTTTCGCCTACGTCCGCGCCTACATCCGGGTTCTTCTGGAGTTTCCCAGTGGTCTTCCATCTGGGTACTGTGGTTTTACATCCGGGTTCTCATCTTACATCCGGGTGTTTCCGTATTTAAAAATACATAGAACTTATAGTAATAAACTTAATCTATATGTGTTGGACGAGTCTTCACTCACCGTCTTCCTTTACACGCACCTCAATGAAATGCCCGCTCCAAACCTAGACCAAAACACGTACTTGGTCTGTGGGCTGATTTCATTGGCTCTCTATTTTACTATAGTGCTCTTGCATTCTAACATTGATGGGTTACATTTTGGCCCCATCCTACACCACTGATTTCAGTTTGACTGAATCTCCACATTGGGCATTTATGCATTATGAATAAAACACACAAGACAGGGTTTTTTGGTGAGATCTGATTTTTTTTTATTCAGTAACAACAACAACGTGAGAACAACCACGTGAAAACTCAAGCGCAGAACAAGGGGCTTGTACATTGGAAGAACTGAAGCCCAGAACAGGGGGCTTGTACATTGAAAGAACTGAAGCCCACAACAGGGGGCTTGTAAACTTAAGCCCAGAACAGCGGGCGTGTGTACATTGAAAGAATTCAAGCCCAGAACGGGACTTGTACATTGAAATGATGGGCGGCCCAGTCATATACGAGTACATCCCGGTCCTCGGCCTTGGGGTACTCGTCAAACATGTGGACGATCGTCTGCATGGCATGTCCCCGACATCGATGGTACAGGTAAAACAAGCAATCTTGGCCGCACACCATACTGTCCAGGCTTTGCAACGTTTTAGTATTCCAACACCACGTCTCTGTGCCTTGATCCATGAAGTCTGTTAAATCGGAATGGAGGGGTGGTAGGCCGTACGGATTAAAGTATTCGCCCTGCTCTTCTGTCAAGTATACGGCCATTCAGTGTTCACCGGGTCGCTCCATCGGGTCTGTATTCAGGATGTAAGCTGCAGGATACACACGGTCTAATGGGAACACGTCTCGGGCGAACACTCCTTGAAAGACCATGCCTGTCCCTGGATCATTCTCCAGCACGGTGCGTATCTGGTCTGTATCCATCTTAGGTGGCAAAGTCACACAGGACGTTACGGCTTTTATCGATTTGAATGACGTTGTCAAACTCAGCGTAGCAAATCACATCGCTGGTTTTCGGTAAAGGTGTCCCGAAATGCAGTTCCAAGCGTAATTTGCCTTTCTTGACGAGACTCAGTCGATGATCGTTGTCTAAGGTGGGAGTCAGATCGAAACAGAACAAGGTGTAACCTCTGCCGAAATCGTCTCGACTGATCATATTTCCCTCGTCTTGGTTGATTTGGCCAGTTGCTGTGAAGCGGTTCAGATAGCTCCGGATGTAATTGTCCGTTCCGAAATTAGGTTGTAAGGGGCGTGCCGGTACCTGTTGACCATCCACATGCAGGGCCACGAAATTGATGTTGAACGCTTTTAGGTTGAACGGATTCCTCGAGAGAGTCCCATTATAACTGACGTTCTCCACACAGGCTAGGGTTAAACGCTTGGGCAAATCCCCCAGGAACAGGTTTTCTTGATTGACAATCATATTGCCTTTAGGAACGGAAAAGACCTTGGTCTGAACTCGTCGAATCGGGTACTGGGCTGGTTTTTTCTCCAAGGCCCTGATGTGCCCCAACTGTACACCTGGGCTCCGTTTCACTTTGCGTACAAACAGACTTGCCTCTTGGATGACAATGTTATACTCGAGGTCCTCATTCGGGGCCATCAAGGCAAACGCAGGCGTTGCGCGCACTAGTCGTATTTTGACAGGTACTCCATTCAAGAGGTATCAGTCCTGCATGAATAAGTCCGCATGCAAACGTCCCATCATATCGACCGAGTGACTCTCTGCTGTGGCATCCACTCTCTCCGTATAGCCGTCATTATCAGGACTCGCTTCCATCTTGCCTGGGGTATCTCGGTAGAACAACGGGGCTGTCAAATACGACTTTTTAGCGTCACGCTCGTAGGATAACAGCGTTTCGATGTAGGCTCGGTACGGGTACGTGTTGGTCGAGGCGCTCACCAGTTTATCACTCAGGGCTATATCCACTTGCTGGAATAGCGAATGAAGCCAGAGATTCACTGGACCCACGGGTGCATCTGCTTTGAGGACTGACCCATCTTTACTGGTGATTTTAGCTTTCACATATAGGTACGTATGGGCTAAATCCAGGTAGGTCGTATCTGCGTTGGTGATGGTGAATTCAATGGGGCCGGTGGCTGTAATGCTGGAAAGGGGCAGATGTTCCACCCATTGACCCTCTTCGGCACTGGTCTGAGTAGGTGGGACGGTCCATAAATCAAATTCACTGTTGGTAGAAGGACACGACTCGGCATGGATGAAAGCCATCTTTAAGAAAAGATATCCTTGGTCTTCGATGTGCGTCGTCGCTGGGTCGGTCGTCGACTGGTGCGTGGTCTCGGTGGTGCAGGTCTTTTATTCCCTACGGTGCGTTGTGCTTTGGTGACCAAGACGCCTCCTGCTTCTTTGGCTCGACGTTTCAGTGCTTCTTTGGGTGCCGCACCGCCCAAGACATCACCCGCGACTTGCCTTCCACTGCGCACCGCTTGTTTGCCGATCGCTTTGACCCCACGCGTCACCAAGGGCAGGAACGTTTTGACGATGCTCCCGAGTATGTTCCCCAGCCCATGTCCTCGTTGCATGCGTGTACCTGCAAAGACAGGAAAGCTACCCCCGGCCTGTTTGGTGTAATGATCGACGTAACTGGCTGTATGGCATTGATAAGGCACCTTCATTATGCAAAGTGAACCGCTCGGACTTGACGGAAATGAAGTGTCAGCACCACTTTCCCACGCTCGAATGCAATCGGTTGACCGGTGTCGTCTCTTATATCGATGACGATGGAGCTAATATCGGTCTGACTGACTGGTAGATACACGATATGCCTGAAACTGAGGTACGTTGCTGTCGCCGACAATGTGAGCATCGACCACGTCCGAGTAGATGTACAGACATACCACCACGCATGTCCATCGGGATGTGGGCTCTCTCGCCAGTGGGGCCAGCGTACCCCCGTAGATCGAGACCCAGCATTTGCTGTAGGGTAGGACTGAGTTCGACACTCACGTTGGGGCTGAGCGTGAGACAGGCCTTGTCGTTGTGTGCGTTGTAATCGAAGTCCACATGATTTTTGAAGGGGAAAGATTTGATGGGTTTTGAAGTATTCGTGACGTCTCGTAGAGACTTATAATGCATCAGACTTCTCAGTCCACCCATGAACTCGTTGAGGGAATCGTATTGACCTTCGGGTAGTTTGAGTCGAGTTTCTTGTCCTTCGTAGGTCACCTCGTACCATACTTCATTGGCTCGCACGTTGTACCACGAGTAAGGGCATTGGATATCCATGAGTCCACATTCCCAGCGTCCAGGTAAATGCAACGGTTGCGGTAACTGGGTCACGTACTTGGTCAAGGTGTTGTCAGGAAACACATCAGCCGAGCTGTTACTGGGTAGGGTGAGGTAAAACATGACGACTGAGCTTTCCTGCTGCTGCTGTTGGTTTTAATACTTCTCCCAGCCCTTGGGCGCTAATCGTCGTGATGGTCGCGGTGACTTAGCTCTTGGTGGTTGCAGGGGGTGGCGTGGTGAAAGGGGTGAAAAAGTAGGTGCCCGCCGTGGTGGTGATTTGGGGGGTGACTCCGGTTCTCAAGGTTGTGGTGAGAGTCGTCGTGCACGACTGGATGATTGCATAAAGGCCCAGCGCTGGGGGTTCTCCACCAATTCCTGTGGTACATGCATGTCTTTCAAGCCTTGAGCGAAGACCTCCCATCCTCGAGGATTCGTGTGCGACCTGCGTTGACGCATCCGGTCATTCACTAAATCCGTCATGTGGGTACCGGGGACCACCTGATTCTGTACCAGGAGTTCACCTTTATCATTCCAAGTCACGTTAGGATTCTGTTTCATTCGTTGTAATACCAGGCCAGCTTGTTTCTTGAACGATGCAGGTACACTCTTCAGGACTTCGTCTTCGCCCACTGTGGGGCTGTGGGTGGTACCCCTGGTAATGAAGGCTGTTGGAGCGGTGCTGAGGTCGGTGGTGTGTCGCGTGGTGGTGGTGGTGGTGGTGCTGGAGTAGAGTGGGTTTTGTATTGGTCCATGAACGTCATGTACCGCTGAAGCGTCTCATTGTACTGTTGTACTTTCTCACTATCGCTCAACCCGGTCTCTGTAAGATCTGACGCATCTCTTCATCGAGGGTGTTTATCGTCTTCACCGTAGAAGGTAAGGGGTAGGGCGATTGGAGGTTTTGAAGGAGCCGAGGTTCGACGAGGACCATTTTTTTCGTGTGGTTCATTGTCGGCCGAAGAGTTCACCCAATACTGGACCCAACACGGAAGCGGCCAACGGTGCTAAGATGGCCCCGAGAAATCCACCTTTCTGTAACACCTTTTTCTTTTGTGTTTGAGAAACGCGCTTCTGGACTAAGGTTCGGAGACCTGTCTTATGCTTGGTCAACTTGGTCTTCTGAGCCGGAGTCAGTGGTACGTTGCCTTTTAACAGGTTGTACCCGATCTCACACAGACAGCGTACAAGGTCAGGGTCCGCACCGCGTACGATGGTTCGAACCAACTCGGGTGGGGCCGTCTTCAATACACGGAGCGCCGGGGCGTGCTTCCGTACTCTCCCAGACATCATGTACAACTAATGCCAGAACCCACAACCCTGACCTTTTTATCTATCTCAGAGAACAGAGACAAAAATCAACCATGATGTGGTATTCATTCTTTTTATTATCCCCATCATCAAAACACACACACACCCCAGCTGGGGGAGCCACTGTGGATGTGTTTACATTATTTTTGCGTGTACACGTGGTGAGTCTCTCCGGGAAAGATGCCGGTGCGTAGTCGAAGGTGATCGGGGGTGGCTTGCTTCAGGTCGAAGAGCATATACCCGTGCTGAGGGGTTGTCGCATCTTTAAAGGCTCGAATGCAAACGCAGTGCGTCCAGGGTACATCTGCCTCGCCAGATGCAGCAGTTGAGTGGTATCTCTCGGGTTTTTGAAGACCACCATATAGTGGGCATTTAAGCTGATGTTCCGATGTTCTTTGTTTTTACTGAACAGATTCTGCACAATGTAGATGATGCTGAGCCGTCGATGATGGCTGCCTTTGGTAAAGAGTTGGGTGACCCGACTGTCCGTCTCCGCCATGAGATCATCCAGAACCACCAAGGTGTCGGGTTCCAAATCGGCCAGGTTGGGTAGGCCTTCCACGAACGTGATGTGGGGCATTGCTGCATACGCTGCCTGCCATTCTCCGTAACACCACACGACTCGGGCAATGGGTGGGGTGATCATGCTGTCGGCGTGTTCGAGGAGCTTCCTGACGAAGTGCGTTTTGCCGGAGCCCGTCGGTCCTGCGATGACGCAAGTGAATCCCTTCACTGCCAACGGGGGTCCATGGTTGGAGGTGTATCCGCTGTCGTGGTAACCCGCTCTTGTAAATTTGGTACGACTGAACTGGAGTGGTGGGTACAACGTCGGTCGTCGTTGTCTGTTCACTGTCAGGGATGATGATGATGGTGGTGGGTACAACGTTGGTCGTCGTTGTCTGTTCACTGTGAGGGATATGAAATCCGGTGGGTTTTCAGACGTAGTAGGTGTGCTTGGTGTAGGTGTTGACTCTATACTTGGTGTGGAGCTCGTTGTGGCTTGTACACGGGGTGTGGTGATGACTGGGCTCGATACGGGATTGACTGGTGCTCTCTGTAGACCGGTTCACTGAGGGCTGGTGTTCTCAATTGGTTAAGTAACGTGCCGACATAGGCTACATCGTAAAACACACCTCCGTACAACACACTCAGCAGGGTTAGCAATATCACCACAAAGCCTACTTGCGCTTTGCGCGTTTTGGGAGACGCTGTGTTCAGAGACGGTTGCACCGTGTTCATGGTCGAACGTGGAATGAAGGATGACGGTAGTGGTGTCTGGCTTCAACGGTTCCCCTTGAAGATCTTCCAGTTCATAGACTGGCCGCTGTCGGGGTAGGCGCCGTTTAATCAGGAAGTGCTCATCGCTCCAGTTGGGCAAGTAACTTTTCTCGAACTTGCCCTTGACTTTACTGATCCGTACAGGGTCCCCGACCTTGAACACCGTCTTCGGTGCTCGTTGCGAGTGTATGGGGTACAAGACACGCCGGACTTGGGCTTCATTGCGTTGGGTCACGGTAATGGGGGCTCTCTCTATACTCCGGTGATAGGCTCGATTGTAACCCCTCACAAGTTTCGGGAGAACATCGATGTACCGCCTTGTATTCTTATAGGTGAAATATTTATACATACGGCCTTTGAATGTCCTGTTGAACCTTTCCACCACGGAAGCTTTGGTCTCGTTGTGCGTATGGAAGAAGAAGACCTTCTGTTTCTTGAGAAAGGCTTGGAACGGTCTGTTGAGGAATTCCGTGCCTTCGTCGGTTTGCAAATACAAAGGTTTGCGCCCGGTCTTGAAGATGTCTTTGAACGCCGCTATGAGATTTGCCCCCGTTTTCGTCCGGATGGGTACCACCCACGCATACTTCGATAGATATACCGATTCCCATCGTTGTGTTTGGCAAAGGCGCTCATATGGACCAAATCCGCTTGCCACTGGGCATCTATTCCTCCCGACGGACAGCTCGATGTAAGGTATAGGTGTCTTGTTTTCTTAACCAATCTCGGACTTGGGCACGTTGTATCCCCTGGGTTTTGGCCGCTCGATAGAGAGCCGACAATGCACTATACGCAGCCGGACTGTCGGGACTGTAGTATAAGTTATCTAACACCTTCTCCCAGCGCTTCATGGTGACAAAATGATGATGGACCCGGAGAGTATGGTTTATTTATAACAAGTTTCTACCACTAGACAGTTGTTCATTGGGTTCAGCCAGCGCGTGCTCAATAGCACGAGCCCACCCCAACTGGTCTGATGACCGCTCGTCCGGTGTAAACAGCTGGTCCACAACAGGCACCACTTTCTCCAAGGCTGTCCACAGGTCAGGGTCTAGGGTGAAGCTTTGCGTAGGATCGTGGTAACGCCCCACACGGGCAAAGAAGGGTCCACAGTGTACGTAGTTGGCGTTCTCGACGTGGATGAGATTTCCGTCGAGCTCACCAGACAACACTTGTTTGAATTTGGTCCAACCATCATGGTGTAGGGTAACCGTAGTGGATGTGTACTCCGACCCCCACCCACAGACATCCCGATCTTCCACCAGGGTGACTTTATCTTCATAGACGTGTAACCCCACCTGGGGTGTAAGGGGCAGGATGGCTCGTAGGACTGGTGACATGGTTGATCCAATGACGAAGGCTGAATGACGCACACGGTGTCTGACCCTCGTATTTATAGTCAGGGCCCACTGTCAATGCCGCAGTGCCAGGGTCAATAGGGCACAGACCATGACTAGGCCAACCAGTCGTCGCTGGTTCCGGCGTGAGCGCTCGTGGTCCATAGCCCGGGCATCAAGGATGGCTGTCATAGTCCAGTAGTGGTGAGTAATGGCACACCTCTCCATCGAGTGCACTCTTTCGAGGACCGCTTCTGTGAACTCTTTCAGGATCTGGCGTCGCCCCTCGTTGTCGTCGCCATCTGCAAACATGGACCGAATCACTGCTCGGTAACCCGTGAATGAATTAACCATGGTCGCATGCTGTAAAATGCGAGACGCATGGGTCTCCGTCATTCCGCAGGAATGGAGGTGTAGGACGCAGAGCGACCTGTTATATACGCCTATACGTAGCTCTACATCGTAATAAGTACTATTCTGATGGGTTAGTCCAAGGCAACAACAGCAAACAGGTCAATCCTTTGATTATAGCAATAACCCACGCATTTCCGGCGATCATCCGCGCTGCGTGCCGGATGATCCCGCGCGCGCGCGCTGCGGGCCGGGGGAAAACCCCCAGTCAGGGTGTACATTCCGTGGGACTACTTTCTGCCCGCGGAGGCAGACTGTATCACCGCGGATGAATACAAAGGTCAAAGAACTGCAAAAGGCTATCTATTGTCGCGGAGAGGCCCGGACATTACCGGAGATTGCCGGACATTACCGGAGATGGCCGGACATTAGACGGCTTCTGATTGGACGAGAGCTCTGTGACGGATTTGACCTTTGACGGCTTCTGATTGGACGAGAGCTCTGTGACGTCATCGATGACATCATCTCATTTGCATAAATCCTAAGGAATTTCACCTTTATATACTACTCAGGTCTCGCGGGATAATGTGTCAATTAATGGGGCTACGGAGGGGAGTTCCTGGGGCACTTCTTTTTTGGCAGCGGACACCGAGGCGGTGGATGAAACCCCTAAGAGTATTGACGTAATAAGGTATGTATTACGTCATACGGTAAGTATGAGAGGCTCTGATGTAAAATATATAGAACACGCCATCCTTGTTCATGTTGTCCTTGTAGACCCATAATAAAAAATGCAGGGTTGTGGGGTCCGGTGTTATTTGTACATGATGTCTGCACGAGTACGGAAGCACGCCTCGACGCTCCATGTATTGAAGACGGCTCCACCCGAGTTGGTCCGAACTATTGTTCGCGGCGCGGATCCTGACCTTGTACGCTGTCTGTGCGAGATTGGGTACAACCTGTAAAAAGGCAACATACCATTGCCTTCGTCCCAGAAGACAAAGTTGGCCAAGCAGAAGACAGGTCTCCGGACCCTGGTCCACAAGCGAGTCTCCCAAACACAGAAGAAAAGGGTTTACAGCAAGGTGGCTTTCTCGGGGCAATCCTAGCACCGTTGGCCGCTTCCGTGTTGGGTCCAATATTGGGCGGACTGTCCTCGTCGAACCAGGCTCCTTCAATACCCCGTACCCCTATCGTCAGTACGTTAAACACACTCGATGAAGAGATCCGTCGGATCTTACAACGACCGGGATTAACCGACAGTGAGAAAGTACAACGGTACAATGAGATGCGTCAGCGATACATGCCGTTCATGGATAAATACAAAACCTTTTCCACCCCACCAAGCGACATACCGGCGATCTCAGCACCGCTCCAACAGACGAACCCAGCATTACCAGCAGCCCCACAGTGAATCGAAGACGAAGTCTTAAAGAGTGTACCTGTATCGTTCAAGAAAAAAGCGAGCCTGGTATTACAACGGGTGAAAGCTAATCCCAACATGACTTGGAATGATAAAGGCAAACTACTGGTACAGAACCAGGTGGTCTCCGGTACCCACATGGCGGATTTGGTGAATGACTTAACGCGTCAACGCAGGTCACATACGGAGCCTCAAGGATGGGAGGTCTTTGCTCTAGGCTTGAAAGACATGCATGTACCACAGGAATTAGTGGGGAACCCCCAGCGATGGGCCTGGATGCAGCAGGCGATACAACAGCAATCGCCAGTGCACGCACCTCGAAACTCACAACGACAGACGTAACCGCCACGAACTTGGGAAGTTGACACCACGCAAAACACCACAACGGCGGGCATCTTCTTTTTACCCCTTTAAAACACCACCCCTGAAACTACGTCGATCAAGATCTATGACACGCAACGAACACGACGCCGGGTACAAGCATCCAAGGCATTGGACAATTTAATACCGGGAGCGGTGGCAGGAAAGCTCAGTCGCCATGTTTTACCTCACTCTTTCCAGTAACAGCTCAGCAGACGTGTTCCCGAGCAATACCTTAACTCACTACGAAACACAGTTACCCCAACCCTTGCACCTGCCTGGTCGGTGGGAATGTGGTCTGGAAGATATCTAGTACCCGTATACGTGATACAATGTGAAAGAGGACGTGGTGTGGTATCTGATCACGCACGCTAGCAAGACTTATCTCTTTGTACTCCCTCAAGGCCAGTACCACACCCCCAAAGTGTTCATCAGGACGTTGTGCGATCTCCGGGACGGTAAGATCGGTTGCCAGGTGGGTAACAAGACAGAACCCCTCCCTTTCAAAGATTCCGTTTTCCTGTTCAAAGAATACCGTCAGAGTGTTCCACTTGAGGCTGACTGCCAACGTGAGTACAGAATTCAAGGGCCTAAAACAACTGTTGGATCTGTACGCGGGTCCTACCGAAGTAGGCTTCACCGCCGGATCCACCTACAGTACAATGGACATGTGTGGTGGTTTGTATGGTACAGTACATCTACTCAGACGTGGTCGATGCAAATATTGTCGGAGACTGAAAGGTACCTCTACTATGCGTCTTCCCAGTGAAAGGGAAGTATGGTGATCAAGATACACACAGTTTCAAGCACATCGTTTATCTACCGGTCGGTCAGACCGATATTAGCTCCATCATCATCGATATAAGAGACGATACCGGTCAACCGATTGCATTCGAGCGTTAGAAAGCGGTGCCGACACTTCATTTCCGTCAAGTCCGAGCAGTTCACTTTGCATAAAGAAGGTGCCTTATCAATGCAATACATCCAGTTATGTCGATCATTACAACAATCAAGCCGGGGTAGTCTACCTCTCTTTGCCGTTGCGCGTATCCAGCGCGGGCATGGGCTGGAGAACATACTCGGGTGTATCGTCGAAACGTTCCTGCCCTTGATCACGTGTGGGGTAAAAGTGGTCGGCAAGCAAACGGTTCGAAGTGGGGTGCAAGCTCGGGGAGATGCGTTCAGCGGTGTCCCCGTCGGAGAAGCACTGAAACGGCGAGCCAAATAAGCAGGAGGCGTCCTGGTCGCCAATCCACAACGCACCTTAGGAAATACCAGACCTGCACCGCCATGACCGCGCACCAGTCGACGACCGAACCAGCGACAAAGCACATCGAAGAAACGAGACATCATTGCGTAAAACATGGCTTTCATCCACTGTCCTATCAACAGTGAATTTGATTTGTGGACCGTACCACCTACCCAGACCAGCGCCAAGAAAGGGCAGTGGGTAGAACATCTACCCCTTTCCAGCATCACAGCCACAGGCCCCATTGAATTCACGCTGATACGTCATACCTGGATTTAGCACACACGTACCTGTACATGAAAGCTAAAATCACCAATAAAGATGGGTTGGTCCTCAAAGCAGACGCTCCAGTGGGTCCAGTCAATTTCTGGCTCCATTTACTATTCCAACAAGTGGATATATCGCTCAGTGATAAACTTGTGAGTGCGGCGACGAATACATACCCGTACCGGGCCTACATGGAAACACAGCACGTTTGTTCTACCGAGATACCGCAGGCAAGATGGAGGAGAGTCCTGATAATGTTGTATGGACAGATGGAGAGTTTGTCATTCACGGTACAGAGTCACTCAATCGTATGATGGAACGTCTGAATGCAGACTTATTCATGCAGGACCGCTACATCTTACACGGAGTACCCGGCAAAATACGACTGGTGCGCGCGCAACGCCTGGGTTTGCCTTGATGGCCACGACTGACGACATCGAATATAACATTGTCATCCAAGAGCCCAGTCTGTTTGTACGCAAAGTGAAACCAAACCCGGGTGTTCAGTTGGGCCACATCAGAGCCTTGGAGAAAAAACCCCAGCCCAATACCCCATCCGGCGAATACAAACCAAAGTGTTTTCCATCCCTTAAGGTAGTATGATTGTCAACCAAAAGTGTTTTTCTGGGGGATTTACCTAAGCGCCTGACCGTCGCCTGTGTGGAGAACTTCAGTTATAATGGAGCGATCACGAGGATTCCGTTCAACCTAAAAGCGTTCAACACCAATTTCGTGGCCCTGCATGTGGACGGACAACAGGTCCCAGCACCCCAAGGTCCCTGCAACCCAAGTTCGGAACGCGCAATTACATCCGGAGCTATCTAAACCTCTTCGTAGTGACCGGGCAAATCAACCAGGACGAAGGAAATATGATTAGCCGAGAAGATTTCGGGCAAGGGTACACATTGTTCTGTTTCGATCTTACACCCACCTTAGACAACGACCATCAGCTGAGTCTCGTCAAGAAAGGCAACTTACGCTTGGAACTTCATTTCGGGACACCTCTACCGAAAACCATCAATGAGATTTGCTACGCTGAGTTTGACAACATTCAAATCGATAGAAGCCGTAACATCCTGTGTGATTACGCCACTTGAAATGGATACTTACCAGATCACCACCGTGCTGGAGGAGATCCGTGGACGAGTACGGTGTTTCAAGAGGAGTTTGCCCGAGATGTGTTTCCGTTAGACCGTGTGTATCCTGCCGCATATGTCCTCAACATGGACCCGATGGATCGGCCTGGTCAATATTGGGTGGCCATGTACTTGACAGAAGACCAGGGCGAATACTTTGACCCGTACGGCCTGCCACCCTCCATCCCGATTTAACAGCGTTTATGGATAGGGACCCAGACCTGGTGGTGGAACAGACAAATTTTGCAAGGCCTGGCCAGTAGGATATGCGGCCAGTACTGCCTGTTTTACCTCCATCATCGATGCCGCGGTCGGACTATACCTACCATCATACAGGTGATTGAGGAGTACCCTCAAGCTACCGATCGAGATGTACTGGTGAATGACTGGGCCGCAGACCATTTCAATGTTCCAGCCCCGTTCTGGGCTTAAGTTCTAAACATTTCAATGTGAAAGCCCCGTTCTGGGCTTCAGTTTTCACGTGGTTGTTCTTGCGTTGTTGTTTTTTTTTATTGTTCTTGAACAAAAACATATGAGATCTCACCCAACACCCTGTGTGTTTTTGTACAATAGGTTACGAGCATAAACAAGTGGCCATCAAGGCCCAATGCTCGAACAGACATGTGGGATTGTGATTTTAACCAATCTGGTATAGGCCAGTCATTGAGTCGGCTGAGAAAGTAGCAAACCAGTGATCTAGGATGGGGCCAAATGTAACCAATCAATGCTCAGAAAACAATGCAAGAGCACTGCAGTTAAATAGAGAGCCAATGAAATCAGCAAACAGACAAAGTACATGTTTTGGTCTAGGTTAAGAGCGGGCATTCCGGCACAAACTTTTGACGAGGAAGGAAGATGGCAATTTACAAGAGCAACAGGTGGAGTGCAAAAAATGATAAGAGTTCGAGGTGCTGGTAAAGACCAGGAAGACGACGAGAATGTCGAAGGCGGGTGTCCGACCACCGATGCAATGCCCAGAGATGATATTGATAGAAAGCCGAGGCGGAGCAACAGGGATTATGGGCATGTATAACCATGAAAAAGTGAGGACTGTCTAGCTGGACTGCAGGGGAGAGACCAGACCACCACCCTCCTGAGTACCGGTAATACTCAACCGCGCAGTACGCCGCCAGGCCTCCAATGGATGCTCTCTACACAGTGATATTTGTGCAATTCCCCGGTTTCGGGTTCTCGGTATAAGAAATGTGGAGAAAAGGAGGGTTCCTCACTTGCCATTTATGCTGGACATATAGCTGACGATGTTGTCGGGGGCCATGTTTGATGACGTGCATTCCGGGAGATTAACATTGGAGTAACTGAAGGACATATACGGTCGTATTCAGGGACAGATAACTCTTGTTGCATTTTCTCGGACCTGTCAATTAACATTGAAGTAATTGAAGGACATATACTGTCGTATTCAGGGGCAGATAACTCTTGCTGGGCCTCAACGACAGGTCCAAAAGGGCACGTAGACGGCTTTTGACTCTTTGGAAGGGTATTTTAAGGGGAATGTTATCACAATTTTTGAAAGGCTAAAACCGATAAAAAACAGTTCCCTGTGGCCTGTCTTATTTTTTAGAATTTTTTTCAAAATTTTAGCGATGACGCAGTATCCCGTAGCTCAAATCTCCGCATTCACACGGAGCTACACGGAATTTACACGGAACAACACGGAACTGCAAAA
>JAVTVY010005156.1:0-40935 GCA_036873755.1 Hanleya hanleyi | reverse complement strand
TGATGTCACACAGAATACATGACCTTCAGAAATAAAGCAATCTGTTCTCTCGGGAATGTCTGTTTCCACTAACGAGAATTATAGCCTGGAGGCTGTTGAAGCTTTACTCTCTAAACGCATTCAATCAACTAAATAAAGTAGATTCCTAACTGCATATGTCAGGCTGTATTTGAATAAATGCACATTTGTATTCAGCTTCGCAGTGGTGTCCCATAAATCATGCATAATTAACTCCACCAGGCCTGGAGCATTATGGCTCACCCCTTACGCTGAGACAGGAACTGAATATGTTCTGCGAAAGTGGGTTCCTTCTGTGAGCTCCATTTTCGAACAAAATATAGATTTGATGGATGTTGAGAATATATATGACGCTATTTGTAATCTACGTCAAATGAGAACGACACAATCAAAAAAAGAATGTAAATCCCAAATAGATGACATAGTAAAACATATTACCACATGCCTTTTAACAAGTGCTGAAAAAACTCTCGGCTATAAGAAAATTCATAAACGCAAACAACCTAAGATTAACAAACCCTGGTTTGATAAAAGCTGTTCAGATACAAGAAAAGAGTTTTTGACGTTGAAAAATATATACCGCAGAAACAAAACAGAAGAAAACAACACAAATCTACAAAAAGCTGGCAGAGAATACAAAACCTTGCTAAAATCGAATTACTCCAAATATAAAGAAACTTTAACAGATGAATTACGAAAACTTCAAAAATCTGACCCAAAGGAGTACTGGAAATTACTAAATAAAGTTGGAAATAGGAAAGAAAATCATGCGATAGATCTGATAACATTCTTTAATTACTTTAGTGACCTAAATAAGCTTGATGAATCTGACATCAGGAGAACTGAACTTGCTCCTGATATATCTGGCAGCGAAACGAATGATGCGATAGATATGCCCATCACAGAAGAGGAAATCAGAAAAGCCATAATGAAACTGAAAAATAACAAGGCTTCTGGTTATGATCAGTTACTAAACGAATATATAAAAACGTCTTCTGAAATCATGTTACCGATATACGTAATCCTGTTCAACATCATTTTAGATACTGGAAGTATGCCGGAATCATCTATATCTATAAGAACAAAGGGGATATGAGTGACCCGGAAAATTATCGAGCAATAAGTATTTTAAGTTGTCCAGGGAAATTGTTCACGGCAGTGCTAAATAACAGACTTACTATCTTCTGTGAAGAACTGGTATCCTGAAGGAATCGCAAACTGGTTTTAGGAAAGGTTACTCAACAATGGACAATATTTTTGTACTACATAATTTGATTGAATATCTTTTAAACACTAAAAAAAAGTTGTACTGTGCATTTATAGAGTTCTCCAAAGCCTTCGATACAGTTTGGCGAGGGTGTTCATGGTATAAAATGATCAAGGAAGGCCTGGATGGGAAATGCTTTAACCTGATAACAAATATGTATTGTTCCATTAAATCGTGTGTAGCTTGTGGCAAAGAAAAGAGTGACTTCTTTATATGTGAAGTCGGCGTACGTCAAGGTGAAAATCTTTCTCCTCTGCTTTTTTCTTTGTACCTCAATGACCTAGATGATTTTATGATAATTAATGATGTGGTAGGCTTAAGCACGTTAACCAAAGATATCGAAGATGTGCTTGAGATTTTTCTACGCATATTCATCCTACTCTATGCAGATGATACCGCAATTCTTGCAGAGAACGAAAATAGCCTGCAGAATGCTCTAACGGTGTTTGAAGATTACTGTGACTGTTGGGAACTAATTGTTAATATTGTTAAAACAAAAATTGTTATATTTTGTAAACGTCGAAGCATTTCACTTTAAAGGTCACAAACTTGATATTGCTGATGAATATTGCTATCTTGGTATTAAGCTGAGATACACTGGTAGTTTCTTAACTGCACGAAAACAACTAGTCGCACAAGCTACGAAAGCCGTTTTCGGTGTCTACAGGAAAATACATTACCTCTCCTTATCAATGGACTGTCAGCTTAAATTATTTGAACAAGTAGTTTTACCGATAGTACTTTATGGATGTGAAGTATGGGGATATGAAAAATTCGGAAATATTGAAAGCTTCTTTCTGCAAGTTTGTAAAAAAGCCCTAGGACTGAAGAAATGCTCCCCTAACTTCATGATCTACGATGAACTTGGAGTGTATCCACTATATGTGAAAGTATACATTCGAATGGTAGCTTTTTGGATGAAAATAATTCAAGGAAAAGAAACCAAATTGTGCTACACTATTTACAAATTTATGTTTTCGCAAAGAGAACATTTCAAATCCCCATGGTTAGACTGCATTAAAACAACTATGTGTGATACTGGCTTCAACTATGTGTGGGATTCACAAAATGTAAACAATGCTGCAGGTCTTTTAAAACTACTGGAACAATTTATTCAAAAGTGGCACAGCGATGTGTACTCTTCGTCAAAAGGTGTCATTTATAGAATATTCAAAACCGATTTCCAATTCGAAAAATACCTGACTATTTTGAACGAAAAAGTAGAATCATTATCAGTAGATTTCGATCATGTAATCATAAATTGCCAATTGAAACCGGAAGATGGAAAGCTAAAGCGAAAACCGAGAGATACTGTACAGCATGTGATACGCGCAGCATTGGAAATGAATTTCATTTTTTATTTACTTGCCAGCAAGGCCAAATGTCATCAAGCTCAGAGAACTATTTCAGTCTGAAGACAAGCGCAAGCTTATGAATCTCTGTAAATTTATCAAAGAAGGAATGTCTATGTGTAATTATTAGTAATGCTCAAATGTATGTTGTTATCCGCCATCTGTAACTCACATTGTATACCTCTCGTGCCACCCTGAGTGGTTAGAGTGTAATAAATGATTGATTGACGAAACTTTCGACCCGGAATGACACAAATCTGTTAGATGAAATTCCGCGATTTTGCAGCTTATCATATTGGGATCAGTTTGAGTCTATTTGCATAACCCCGTGAGTCGATGATCATGGGTAGGGGAGATTGGGGTACAGTGGGACATGGGGCACAGTGGGACAAGCAGTCTAGATCTTTTGTTAAGAACAAGAGGTACATTACACTACTATCAGCAAAAAGCTATCACCCCCATACAACTTCTATATTGATTACAAGTAAAAGCTATCATTTGTAAAAAATTAGGGACGCAAAAACTGTTTTTGAGCAGTGCAAGTAAATTTTTAGGACTGAGGATGATAGTTCGCTATGATAAGTTTTCAGCAGTTTTTCATTGCTGTTTTGTTACTACTGACAGAGGATGGACAAAGGTACACTTTAATTATATCGATTTAGTATCTCAGCTGTATGTATTAGTTTTTTGTCATAAAAAGGAATATATCATGCACCTGGGGCAGAGTGGGACACTTTTGCTGGGGCACACTGGGACAATAATAATCAAATGGTGAAATTTCCTTTCATCCTAAAACGCCATAAAAGTGCATTATTTTGTTTCCTATGTAGAAGTAATTGCTAATCCTATCAGATTTGATGAGTTTTACTAAAACTTTCCAAGTCAAATGCTTCCGTTGGGATGAGAATCACACAAAAATATTTTTTTCCTCAAATTTGGTTCCTGGGAAATATTTTACGTAAAGCAGGGGCCTAAAATAGCAACTAACTTAACCACCGCTGTTGACTCTTATAAACATATATCAGTATATACTTCTTATAAAATGTATTTTGATTATTGTCCCATCGCACCCCAGTGAGTGTCCCAGAGTACCCCATAGTGGGGCAAACTGGGACACATTTTTTTACGTTTTTAAAACAGAATTCTGGAGAAAAGTATAACAGATATTCCAGATTTTTTTGTGTGACTATGTCATATTAAGTATAAGTTATATACGAGAGTATACAAGGCTACGCTACAGGACAATAATAACAGAGAATTTTGCAAAAAGGTGAAAAATGTCCCAGTGTACCCCAATCTCCCCTATATGCAAAATCTTGCCGAGATTGGGTACCAGTACAGTGACGTATTGTAATTTTTCTTCAAACGTTTGCTTTCCTGCTGACAGAAGTGTTTTATTTCACATCAGATAATTATTTACTAGTTGATCATGCAATGTTTGCGAAAAAAATATTTAAAAAAAAATCGAAAAAGTAACAGAATAATGTAACACAAAAGGAATCATGGAAAGTTTTTTAAGAAAACAGATCGTAGATTTATTTATGCCAGAAGCCATAAATCATTCTTTAGCTATACTACGTTCAAGATATATCATTCATAGGATGTTTCTAGAGTTGCTCGAATGTCGAATGTATTAAAAATATGTGAAATTTGGCAACACAATAAATCGCCAGCATATAGGTATTCCAATGGGTACTAACTGTGCACCACTGTTGGCTGACCTATATCGTTCTCTTATGAATATGACTATATCCAGTTACGTTCAAAAACCAATCAATTCAAAGCCCGTTCCTTCTCATTCACCAAACGCCTATCAATCATCCCAAACTAACTGTGCGTAAAGTAACCATTGAAAACGCCTATGAAAACATTATTTCTTAAGTGAAATCCAGAGAGTTCATTTTCATGTTTTATAGTCTGAAGTGGTTTTCAATTAGCTACATGATCAGTGATTATGTGATGTTTTAGCGATTCCCTCTCTATCTTAGTTTTCACACAATCGGCAGACAAGTAAAGGTATGTCATGTGCAGTTACTTTGAACACTCGTGAAATTTGGCTGAATCACCTAATCACAAAAATGTCAGCCGTGCTTTTGAAGATTCAATATATTTATAATCGCTTGACATCCTTATTTAAGTTCCGAAATCCTTCGTTTGGGAGCGAAAGGATGGTCCAAAATACTGCATGGCAAACTTCTAAGAAGATGACTCGAACAATCTGTGTTTCTCTTTTTAGTAACAAGTCGTTGTTACTGTTTTCAATAGCAGTTTATTTTGTTTATTGTTTATATTATTGATCTTGTAACTTATCAAAAACAATTACGTTATTCAATTTCGTACTTTATTGGACTGTTGTATTATGGTGCAGAGCTAATTCCCTCACGGCTGTGTATTGGACTGTTGTATCACAATACAGAGCCAATTCCCTCGCGGTTGTGTATTGGACTGTTGTATCACGGTGCAGAGGCAATTCCCTCACGGCTGTGTATTGGACTGTTGTATCACGGTGCAGAGTCAATTCCCCCACGGCTGTGCAAAATGCTTAAGTTAGTGCGATTTTGGATTTACAACAGAAAACGTATGATCATCGGGCAGTATTGATATTTTGGCAATTATTGTGGCATATGGGAGATGACACGGTATGTAAACGAGAATATATAATATCAACAGGGAATATGCTGTAATTTTCCGGAATCAATCCCGAGAATTCAGCCTATGGTGTTCGCAGTACAAAATTGCCATTCGTGGCGGAATCGTGCGCGTTATTCACTTAATGTCAGTGTGAATACTTTGTTCACGAACAGTTTCATCGTTTTCCGTCTCGGTGAAATTTAGATAGTTGCATTGTCGCATACAAGATTGGTTACTTTGCTTCTCGTATGAGGTATAGCAATTAAAACATGGTAGCTTTGCTAAGTCTTCAGAGATTTATATCAACAGCTATCTGCTTGCTCATTTTTTTTTTTGACTTTGTAGAAGGGTGCTTTGGTTGAAAACGTGCAGCGATGTGAACTGTTTCATGCCGGAAGTTCGTGTCATGGAGCCATATCTGTCAAAACTTCTGACAAAAATTAGAAAAAGTTTCATAATAAAGAATTCGAAAAACATATACGTCGTCAAATGTCAGTAAAATCATTTTCCTCAACTGGTGGCATTCCCGCATTCACACGATTTCGTTGTAAAACGAGGAACAAAGTTTGAATCGAGAACAACTATCTTAATTTGAGAGAGTCTGAATACAAACGAAAGCCATATGCTTGCATTTAAGGCTTCTCAAATTCTGTGATAAATATCGTACCCTGGCGGCAAACATACGTTCGCAGCACACAAGGTCTCTGATACTATGTTTCGTAACTTGTGTCTAATTGCGCTTAACAAGGGGCTACGGGCCGTTTGAACATGGGTTTTACAGGTTTTGCTCATGGTGTTCCAAAGAACAAACGCAATCAAACCATGACTGAGATACAACATACTCTAGAAAACGACTTGGAAATGCATTTCAATAAAATTTCAACTAAAGAACACAATGATGTCTCGCTGTCATCTCTTGAAGGAAACAATCTTGAAGTTTTTATTTATCTTAATTCCATGCATATTTGAAATTGATGCCAACTGTCGTACGAGAAAATGTAGGACGCCTATATATATACTTTCCGTCCTCTGTTTTTTTTTGTGGCTGTTTGGAGATTGTCAGCTACAGCTGGCGATGTCCAATGAAAGGGACATTCTCCGTATGTTCACCACTAAAGTTATTTAGTTCCTAAGCTTTCAACAAATGGACTGATTCCTCCCAAAATTGCACCAGAATAACTATGCGGACACGCAGATATCTCATGTCAAAATCGGGGTTAGTTGGTCAAGGGTCAAGGTCACTCTGGCCAAACAATTAGGAATTACTTAAAATTTTATTTTACTATAGCGAGCGGATATGAGGGGATATAATTGACGTAAAAGGTCAATATCACTTTCGCCCAAAAAGTATTTTTAGTGAATAATGCAGCCAGAAATGATATGCCAGGTACTAAAATTGTCAAAGGTCAAAATTGTCTGTGCTATTACTGCAGTCCATATGTTAGGATATATTTGGTCACCGTCATAAAGTGTAGGGATATTTTTATACCAAAATTACATGTTTACGTTATTTTATTTTTTTGGATAGCTGAACATGTTTGGCTTACGACACACGTTAATCTTGGTTGACGCCGAACCTCCAATACACACTGGCATTCTTAGAATATCCAGACGCTGTCTGTTGTGGACATAGCCATGAATGTACCACTCCATTGTTTACGGGTTTTACGTGATTTGAACATCCGCAACAAAGGTATCCACTTGATCTGATCTCTCTTTGCATTATTATTATTATTATTGTTAGTATTATTATTATTATTATTATTTTGTTTAGTAATTAATATACTGGATTATTTTTATTCAAACTGAAAATTCTTAACAAGTCTACTTATGTTATTATGTTCGATCTTAGTTTCTTTTTAGCAGTTCTTTTGTTGAATTATTTTAGTACAGGTATCCGCTTAGTTTAAACTCTATTGTTATTCTTCTCTTAATATGTATTGTTGTTTTAATTATCTTTGTTTATTGTTATAATACTCGACTTTCATGTAAAAAAGCCATGGCTTATGAAATTATCGAGTTTAAATAAAGATTCATTCATTCATTCATTCATTCATTCATTCAAAGGTATCACAACGAAATTATATTGTTTAATGGTACCAATCGATTTTTCTGGCTGGAACATATGAAATTACAAGCGTCTAGTCCGTCATTCATAATCCAGCCGTCGTCCATTAGAGAATATCCGCGTCCATAATCCAAAGACCTATTCCATTTTCCATATAACAGTATTAGCACCAAATTCAAAAAGACAATCATAGTATACATAAACATAGGCTTGTTTCCTGCAAGAGAGAAGCGGTCAACAGTTTTCAATGATGCCGGTAAGACATCATGATGTTCCAAAAATATCAAATCAGTATTCTTAATCCATAATATTCGTTATAGAGTCGTCTTCTAAAAAAAGATGTATCTCAGTCACGCTTTGATTGTGACTGTTCATATGAGTACCATGAGGATCTTGAAGTACATGGGTTCATACGGCCCCTAGCCCCGGGTTAAGCGGAATTAGACACAAGTTACGAAACGTAGCGCCATAGATCTTGCACGCTACGTTCGTATTTTGTTATCAGCATGCGATATGTATCGCCAAATTTGAGAAACTTTGAGTAGAGACGCTTGGTGGAATAGCCCTGTTTTATAAGTTTCTGCAACAATGTTTTGTGACGTTGATTAAAATCATCACATTTAACACAGGATCTAGCAAATGCTACTAAGCGAGATATGTATACGCTATATGCAGGTCCCACTGGAATATTACTGTCCAGAAAGGGATAGTTTACGATGTCGAAATTGTAATCATCTCTTTTGTCATAAAGTCGACGAAAGAGAATGCCCGCTTCATTTTTATAGAGATATAGATCTAAATATGATGTGCCTGTAGGGCTATCTATAGTTTCCTCCAAATCCAGTGAAGATGGATATATATCCTTCACTGCGTCATTTATATAGCGATTATCCACAGCGAGAAGATCGTCTATATAGCGTTTGGTGAATGAGAAGGAACGGGCTTTGAATGGATCGGTTTTTGAAAGCGCCTGCATATAGTCATATTCATAAGAGAACAGATACAGGTCAGCCAACAGGGGTGCACAATTAGTACCCATTGGAATACCTATATGCTGCTGATATATTGTGTTGCCAAATTTCACATAGATATTTTTAATGAGAAATTCAAGCAACTCTATAAACAAAGAAACATCCCATGAATGATATCTCTTGTATGTAGTAGAGCTAAAGAATGCTTTATGGCTTCTGACATTAATATATCTACGATCAGTTTTCTTGAACACAGATACTATTAATGAACTTAGACGGTCAATAAGGTCCTGATGAGGGATTGTAGTATAGAGAGTCGAGAAATCCCATGTGGATACATGTCTGTACGGTATGTGACCTTTAGCATCAAGTTCTTCCGTAAGACATTTTGAGTTTTTCAATATCCACATACATTCAACGCCAGAGTTCTTAGAAATAGTGGCGCAATACCTTTCCCAAAATGCTTTTACCTCCTGAAGGGCCCTCGTCAATAGGGTTGAAAGAAGCTTGGTGGTGCAGCTTCTAGAACCAGCTATGAATCTAGCTTTGTATGGTGATTTATGCATTTTGGGAGTCCAGTATATTTTTGGTATGTCGTTATGATTGGTTGGAAGACAAATACCTCTTTCCCTGAGAAACTGTTTGTGATTGTTAAATAAATCTTCCAGAGTAAATGCAGTTTGGGAGTAAGTAGACGTATTTGATGAAGATATGTCTACACTCAATTCTTTAACCAGCACCTGGTAATAGTAATATTTACATATGAATATTATATTATTCGGAGCTTTGTCTGCTGGGATTATGACGAATTTACTCTGGAGATTTGCTAGAACTTCTTGCGAATTGAGGTTTCTCAGTACTGGTTTTGCTTGGGGAAGAGTACTTCTGTCAATATGGCGGATTGTTTCAACGACCTTGCTCTTGGTGAGGTCCAGCCAATCAGCGAGTACTGTAGGTTCAACTTTTTCTCGCTTAGACCAATCAATAACGTACTGTTCCAATGCAGACAAGACTATCTTCTGGTCGGCCTGCAGATTTATTCTTCTTGGCTCTCTATATTTAGGTCCTTTCATCAGGAGCAATTTCAGATCCTTATCACTCACCACATCATGTTGTAAGGCCATGCCTGCTAAATTCACTAGGTTGACAAATACCGCTGTAGTGATTATATAATTTCAATACATTGAAAATCAACCAATCGTAAGCTCGAGTTTCAATGTATTGAAAGTGTAATAACAATACAATGAAGTCAACCTATCATAACCCCTGAATTTCACTGTATTGAAAATCAGCGAACCACATGTATGGTAGGCCATCCCTGCCACAATTCATTGCGTTGAACAGTTAGCAATGTATTAAAAATCAACCAATCATAAACCCCGAAATTCAGTGTATTGAAAATGCAATATAGTCCGGGAGCCAAATCGCAAAAAGGAGTCTAAATAAGGTTTTCGTTGCACCCCCAGCGTAGATTTAGTTTGACCACGTTTATGAACGAATATCAGCTGCTGGTCAGTTCTAGATCTGATGTAGGCATCTTCGGAGGTGCCTAAGGTCACAGCATGCATTTCCTCACCACTGTCTGAACAAGACAAAATTAACTCTAAGATGGGGGTATGGGTATTTATGAACGTATATATTTTTTATTCTTGCGCTAAACTTTCATATACCTGACCTCTGAATAATGTTCTATTAGATAAAGTAATCCTAGGTACGCCATTTACGTTTTTGACGTCATGGTGACGTCATAACTTGGAGGGTACATTTTTCCTTGATTTTTTTTAAAAATGAGACTCGATTTTTTGTTTTACAGTTGCAAAATCTCTTATTGCATTCTGCCTGATTTGTATTTGTGAAAGATCATTGTCTCTTCGTTAATTCTAGACCTGGTGTAACCATCTAATATGCACTTCAGGGATGCAGCATAAACATGTTTAACGGCACCAGAGCATGAGAAATATGAAGCCAAAATAGGGGTAGGGGTGGTTACGTTCTATTTTACCCCAATCCTAACGCAATGAAATTTAACAGATATTGAGTCTGTGTACGGATCATTCAGATAATGCAATCCGATTCCGATTATCTCCAATATTGGTGTCACTATGTCGTTATTATCATCATGGAAGTATTTTTCTCTGGGCCTTTTGTTGTAAGTTTCCAACGGTATATTTTTACCCTATTAGCTTTTGCTTGATGAGTGTATTTAAGACCATGATTGCATGGCTTACTTGGAACTGTGTTGACGTCTACGGTGATGAGTAAGGTCGCATGATGCCTTCTCTCAATGCTCTCTGAGTAATACTAAAACAAACAAGGAATGGGGGTAGGGGTGATTGCTTCGATATCTTCTTCACACTTGAGTCTAGAGAGCTCAAGTTTTAAACACTTTGTGGTTGGATACTAGTTTAGCAAAACGAGGAATCAGACTTCCAATATTTCTGGAATGAAGTCTCTGTAATGTCTGTTTTGAACTCTACTGTATATTCTTTATAGCATAGTCAGTGTTACAGGGCTATTAAATCTTCGCTCTGAAATATTTGTATCTAATACCGCTCAAGTCGGTGTTAGGGGCCGTGTGAGCATGGCATTCAATATATCCACATGAACAGACACAATATAAGCGTGGTTGAGATAAAAATCATCACAGGGATCACTTTTGGTTAATGTGATGTTTTTAGAAATATGCATGCAGTATATTTGTCTGTGGAGTAATATTATTAGTTATACGTCGCCCTTCCGGGGTAATACGGGATGAGATTTGGTTTCTCCCGCCATATTTTTCCGAGGCGCAGCCGAGGAAAAATATGGCGAGAGAAACCAAATCGAATCCCGTATTACCCCGGAAGGGCGATGTATAACGAATTTATCATATCTCAGAGCATTAAGAATCACTTTGGACTTCAAGGCCGACATAATGGAACGGACTTCGATCGGACTTGCACTGGTTTCAGAACGATCCACAGCATGCACCGGAAAAAATGAACACAAAGACAAATGTATCATTTTTACAATCCTTATCTTTAAAACGTACTAAGGGAGGAGCAAAGATAACGATAACATATACTGTAATCCGTGAACAATGAACCCGGTTTCCGTGTGAAATACCGGTGGGCTTCGGTGATAAAGAATGAACAATCTAACTTCAAATTCAGCTTCATCTCTTATGTTCTATTCTGAAAATCAGAAACGTATAAAATACTGGAACATTAAGCTTAATCTCAATTTCATATTTAATATTTAATAGCCATCGACGAGTATAATAATCAGAAACGTATAAAATACTGGAACATTAAGCTTAATCTCAATTTCATATTTAATATTTAATAGCCATCGACGAGTATAATATTTTGTTAATAAATACATCGAAAGACCCGTTCCGGATTCACATCTGTTGCGTTGATATGTAAGTTTCAAATACACGTGTGAACTGTTGCATTTCCATTCTGTCTATAATTCAACACCGTGTCACTCGACAGTGTCACTTGTGTCATGTTTCCATAACATCACACAGGAGAAGGACCAACATGAACTCACTTAAATTTACAGTTAGAGAGAAAAATCGGAAAAATCAAACTGTCCTGCACAATTTGGCAAAAAGTATAGGTATTTGCTTCATTTTCGCACGATGATGTTGATTGCATTTATTGTGCAGTTATTGAACATTGGCGCTGAGGGATTTGCGGCGACCAGGATAGCTGTGGGAATGTCACACGATGTGGGCGGACGCTTTGTTCGATTTTTTTGTGTTGCTGAGAATAATATTAGCCCGCTTTTCAACAACTTCATCGTCCGTGTGAGACGCGAAACGTTTGCCTGATTCAGCCATTTTGTTTAGCAGACGATGGAATCTAGTGAACACCTGTTCGTTGCCCTTGGCGACGGGGGTATACGATATATATTCGACCAGCAAGTTGACAATACAGCATCACACATGAGGTCTGCCAGTCAATCAATAGTCTACATGCTTCTCTGAGATATGATAAGACTTCTTGTCAGTACGCCGGCATCGTTTTTCACCGCCTTCTTAATGTTGCGTTTAATTATGGTATGTGTTTAATATGTTTCACACGTGTTAAACTCTGTTCGACTTAGGTTGAAGATTATCATCTTGCTGCTAGTGGTCAATTCTTATCCAAGAACGGCTTTACATAAAGTTGCCGCTTGCATTTGTTAACTCCATCGGTTTCAGGTCGGAATTATGGACATCCAGAAAGAAGATGGATTCAACTTTTCTAGTCTCACCAATGTTTCGATACCTACAGGTAACTAGAGAAAACCAGTTAATTTGCTAGATGAAATGAACGAATGTTACATGAAATGAAAGAAATGAATTTAAGTGATAAATTATTGAGAGAAGACGAAAGGCAGACCCCATCAAACTATTTTCAAACATGATGCATGAAGCGAGACAAAATGCACTGAAGCAAGAGAAACCCGTGCCCACCCAACGTGTATAACCCAAAGACCTAATTCGTATAACATCCACATCAAAGCTAATGTGGATGGTGGATATTGAAAATATGTACATCGGTTCATATAAATTAATTCGATAAATATATCTCATTCGAAAATGGATATTTGTCAGTTACTTTGGATCCATTCTTGAAGCTAGATATACATTATGGGAACGTTCTATTAAACTGTGATGCTTAATTGATATTGACAAACAAAAGTAATCATTCTGATGCCTTCCTTTTGTACAAAATAAAATACGAAAAGGAAGATCCAATATATATGAATCTGTCAATACAATAGTTATATCACTAGCGTCAGACCCGATATCAAGATTCAATAATCAGCCGCAGTCCATAAAGAAATTCCGCTTCAATAATCGCAAGACCTATTTCGTATGACAGTTAGCCCCAATTCCAATGTATATGAAATAAATGCAAGAAAAACAGTTTCCAATGATGTCAGAAAGACATAATGATGTTCTATACATAAACTCCTAATCACTGATCATTATTCTTTATCCAAATGAATTCCAAGTCGTGTCCAGAATATCAGTCACGCTTTGGATGCGATGTTCATTTGAACACGATGTGAAAACACATGATACCAAAACAACCCCCAATCTCAATAAATTATTATCCTATCAATGCTCCCCAATCGTACATGTCCCTATATAGAATCTTAAGTTTTTCAATTGAATTTGGTGTTCTGAGCGCCCTTACCATGAATATTTAGTCGCATGATGACATCATGGCCGCATATGTACTAATCCCACTTGCATTCGGGGAGGGGAGATAGGGTCACCGTGTCCGTTTACCTTAATGTTTACACCAAAGACCAGTCCATATATCTACCACGTATTACGGTGCCACAATGTCGGGACCACGGAAACATGAACAGACTTGCCAGCGCGGCATCTAAGTCGACTGAGCCAACCAAAATTCTCTATCATTAATGGTCCCTTCAAAGCACTATGAAGCGTTCTCAAGATTGGTTGTCACTCGAGTTACTGCAAGCCTGTTAGATCGTGCAAGCGACATATCCAAATGGGCGAGCAGATAAGATTTAATTTTAATTAGATTGAACAGCCTCACACGTTATAGCCAAATCAAAACTTCGCTAAATCCAGTGGCATTGTAAGGCTGTGTTATCTTGCCGCCAGGTATTTGTGGATCCCTCTTCTATCCGTTTTTGCAAATATCAGCTCAGTCTCGGCAAACTGAGATGTATGTACATATATATATGTGATCAATTGGAGCGATATGCAAGAGGTGGGACAAATTGACGTCTGGCGACTAAAACGCAACCATATTTTCTCGGCACGTCACATTCAGGCCTCAGACCCGAGAATACGGTGGACTTAGCCGGTGGATTGCAGCTGTTCTTGTGAAGAATATGAAGTATCCACACGACCCCTAGCACCGGCTTAAGCGGAATTAGATGCGCTAGCTCGGGCGCTGTGATGACAGATCAGCTCAAACAAATAACTCGTTTGATGTTAATGAATCTGATGGCGTAAGCGTCTCAACATGGGGTAAACGTGATAAATGCAAGAATACCCTGAAATTACAAGCGTCTAATCCGTCATCCATAATTCAGCCGTCGTCCATTAGAGAATATCCGCGTCCATAATCCAAAGACCTATTCCATATTCCATATAACAGTATTAGCACCAAATTCAAATAGACAATCATAGTATACATAAACAGAGGCTTGTTTCCTGCAAGAGAGAAGCGGTCAACAGTTTTCAGTGATGCCGGGAAGACATCATGATGTTCCAAAAATATCAAATCCGTATCGCTGATCAGTATTCTTAATCCAGAATATTCGTTGTAAAGTCGTCATCTAAATAACATGTAATGTCCGACGTCGTACGGCTTAAATTTCCCACCAAAACAATAAACCTACACATAATTGTTGAATGACATGTACAGACTAACAGTTCACCAGCAGATGCCTGCCATATACAGGTAATACATTGGAGCGATATGCAGAAAGGCGGGGAAAATTGACGACGTCTGGCAACTAAAGGGCCACCATATGACTCGGCTTCCCTCGACACTTCACATTCAGACCCAAGAGTGCGGTGGTTTCTCGAACGTATAGTCTCAGTATCCCGGCCGAGCTTTTATTGCAGGTGTTCATGTAGAGACTATGAAGTATCCCTACGGCACCTATACCATCTTAGTTTACCGAAATATTAGACCATCCTAACACGGTCGCCATTTCGATTCTACCCATACTCCATTGCGAACAAGATTGAGCAAACCGACAATCTCCAGCAATAAAGTCGTTTCGTATGCATTACAATTAATGTTTCCTCAGAACCCCTTGCCTTGATTGTATCAAAGTTACGTATACCCATGCAAAATTCATTATATACCAAGTTTTCGCAGTGTAACATTGAGGGGACAAGAGACAAGAGGAATTCCAACTAACCCCGATTTTTGTGGGGTACTCTCAATCAAATTTTGTTTTTCTGTCTTATTTCAGGCCAGATTATTAGTTTGTCACCCACAAAATCATATTAATTTATTTCTGTACGACACTTGGTTCAAATGAAACCTTTTGAAACACTATCCAGATATAAGCGTAACAATTTATAGAAATGAAGGGAAAAAACAGAACATGGCGTGATAATCAGACACAAATAAAGGAAAAATACAATTTCTAGATTCATGAAGTCATATCGACGAAACTAAAGCAGTTACCGGAAGTCTGATTACACTATCTTTCAGGTCAATATCCAAAAGCAATGCGTGGAGCATTTCAGTATGATAAACCGGGAACTAAAGAAAATATGGGACGGTAATCACCCCTACCGCCATTGGGATTTAATGGAATCATGACCGGATAACATCTATATGAATCCATGCTGAAGTCAAACGGGACTTAGTAGAAAGACGTATCTGGTCTAGAATTAAACAGGAGACACATATTTTTCAAGATTATATGTCAAATATCATCAAGAAGAGATTACTGTGAACGAAACATAGAAAATGAGAGAAAATATTCCCCAAAACTCATGAGGCAAAGGCTTCTCGAGCTTATGACGCCACTACGACCTGGCTAAATTAGTTAGAGAAATTCTTATTATTTTGTCTGAACGGTCATTATTCGGAGGTAAATTTGTGTAAGTTTCAGATTGCGAAGCGCAGGGGTTAATAAACATATGAGGGCTGAATTACCCCCACCTCCATTCGGACTAAAAAATTAAAAACCAGTCGGCATCAAACAATTGCATGTAGCAACCTTGGGCACCACCGTAGATATCTAGATCAGGTATTTAATTGACAGGGAGATGTTGATCTTCCAGAAACAGAAGTCAAACAAGATCTACGCGGGGGTGCACCGGAATGACATGTTCTCGCGAGTGACTCCCGTACTAATATTAATACATTGAAAATCAACCAATCCTAAACCTCAAATTCCAATGCATTGAAAATGCAATATCAATATACTGAAAATCAACCAATCATAAGTCCGAATTTCAATGTATTGAAAATGTAATTTCAAAGTATTGAAAATGTAATTTCAAAGTATTGAGAATGTAATTTCAATGGATTGAAAATCAACCAATGAAACACGATTTTTCTTGGATGTTTGCCATTCTGCTCTCCGTCATCTTGACCTGCGAGATCGGACGGCGACAGTAATCGATTGACCCTATTCTGAAGCCGCTGACCAGCTATATAACACTGAATTTACAGATATTGCAACAACTGATAATGTTTTTCCTTCTTTATTACCCTTAATGTATAGCTGTCGGGAAATTCACATAACGTGGCTGGCACATTTACGATATTACTTGTACGAAAGTGGCTATGCAACTGAACGTGACTTAACTTTAATTCTGTTAAGGGACCATTCAAAATTTATCCTAAAGGGGGGTGGAATATGAGGAGGTCACCAATAACTTCAAGTTCTACGAAAGGGGGGTCCGTGTAACTAGGCTGTGTGTAGAGGGGGTCATTTGTAACTTTGAATTTGTTTACAATCGAAATAGGCTGACACTTTTACAGAAGACGGATGATAAATGGACAGCTATTCAATACCTCGGATTTCTTGAGTTTCTGTATGAATTTCATCTTTTTTCAGGTCGAAGAGCCAGGGTGATCAGGAAACACATGTATCAGAACAGGGCTTTGTTTGTCAGTGGAGCCTACTAGAACAGTAGGCTCTATGGTTTATCAGGTCGGTTTATCATAAGCCTATACAACATACAGTAGACTATGTTCTGTTAGCATTCAGCTGTGTACACACGTACTCTAGTGTTGTAAGACATGAGGCTGGTAAATGGATTTATCATCATATTTACTCTTCTCAAAATGTATTATTAACATTTAACACCTAGGCCCCTACTCATATCGGCTATATTTGAGCCAATACACCGTGCATGTCGCAAATCCTTTATCTAAACACATCCAGGTGCAGTGCACTTTCATCATGTACATGTACGTTATGTTGACTAGCTAAATGAATATAGCCCGCATTTTGAGACTGAAACAAACCATTCAATGATTTAAGCTGGCCCAAAGTTGAAGAAATAAATTGTGGCGTACTACAAGACAAGCTGCACTGACGGTAGTTAAAGTCATGATGAGGATAATATTATAAAATATAATTATTTTAATAATTTTATAATATTATAATACGCCGTCCATTTTTTGCAGGGTTTTTGTTACAAGAGCGACATGATGAATGCATGAAATTCATCGTCCGTATTTTTATAAAGTTTATCTCTGTGTCAGTACCTTAGCAAACATAACCACATCGTTTCCCTTAGCAGTTGTATGTAGTATTATCTATCATCATGATGCAGTATGACATAATTTTACTTCAAACCGGTGAATGCGAATATATACGTCATACAGAATTTTATTTCCGAGCTCCTCGCAGTTGTTACATCCTCATGTTTCCTGCCACTTTTTCATATGTATAATACCATACCACGAATCACTTTATTCCAACGTATTAGGCTCTCTATTGTAAATTGTCCGGTAATGAGTGAGTGAGTCAGTCAGTTAATCCGAATCCTTTCGTCGGCAAAATAAAGAGAACCGTTGATAATAGAACCTTGATTTTTGGCAGGAGGTGCATTAGGGGACTCTTGCCAGCAACTTCCGAGCTGACCTACTTTTGTTTAAAATTTGGCTTACTAATTAGGTGACCTGTAACATTGGACCCCCAAGTCATCTTCGTCACCCTACATCGTAGGTCCTGTGAGGTTAGTCACACTACTCATGTCAGTGAATAGCTCTTCCTATTATTAACTAGTTTTCAATCAGTCTTAATATAATATCACACTGCATCATTTATTGGCTATGTTGGAATTGGGTGTGTGTTAACCCTATCTGGCATGGGCTTTTTGGGACGAATCCTGACCTGGGGAGAGGCCGAAATGGCCCCTCTAATTATTTTTCTTACTCCTTGATCTAGGGGGCTGAAACTTACCACACTATAGTCTTGGGACAAGCTCTACTAGAAAATGTAAAAAATTCAAGATGGCCGTTTTGATGACGTCACGTCATTTTCAAAAACGGCATTTTATGGTCGATTTTTCGGTCGAATTTTCCGAATTTTTTATCTAAGCAATTTCTCCACAAAAACTGCATGCCAAATTAGTAAATATTAATATCATGTGAAATAGAATAGTTTTTGCCCACTTTTCATCGCCGAAATTTTGAAGAAATATGACAAAAACATCACTTTTCTGGTACCCCACGTGACCGCCATTTGAATTTACCCATGATCCTCTGCTCGGGAAGTTATGCAAATAGACTAAAAATGACCCCAATATGATAAACTACAAAGTTCAGCTCTCCATTTTTTGTCGTTCCGGAGACAGCGCAGAAAGTTTGGTAGGGGGGACATTTCGCCCCCCACCCCCTCCTCCTCAGGCCAGGTAGGGTTAACAGGGAAATTGGAGGGGGTCATTGGTAAATATGGTGTCAGGTGATGGGGGCACTGGTAACCTTCCAGGCAAAGGAGGGGGGTCACCCATAAATTATAGTCATCAGCTGAATTCTCACCGCCCTCCACCCCTCAAGATAAATTCTGTACGGTCCCTCAACTGGATGAACTATATCAGGGTCAAATATCGAGTCGCTAAACGGACCCTTCTATGAGATTTCCAATCTCACTACTATTATCACACACTTTTACTTGATGGGGACAGATATCGTCGAAGAGTTTGCAATAACTAAACCATGCTGGATTTCAACTGATCTGGTACTTGACCAAATCTTTTTAAAACACAAAAATAAAAACAGGAAAAATCGCATTAAACGTGGAGGCGTTTAGCACCTGGCTAGTATGTGAACGAATATATACATGTCACCGCTAATTAGATCTGCAGCATATATATGAAGAGCTTGTTTGATGATTGTGTAACGTTCCTTGCCTCCCAACTTTCCACCCAGGTTCGAATAAAAGATCTCAGTCTGGCTTTGGAGAGAAGAACAGCTGGTGGAATGAGCTCGAAGGGCGCATCAAGGGAAAACTCAAACACAAATTATTGAATTCAAATAATACGACATTGGCAACTAAACGCGGCTCCTTAAACATTAAACAAATAAGTGACTCCCACTTCGATGAACCCTCTCTATGTCACCCCAAAATAGACAGCTAGAGAAGAGGTCATCATTTCAGGCGAATATTGCACCTTTATATTCAGACCGAACAAGTCTAATATTGACCTAAAGGTCTTGAACCCGCTGGCAGAGACGATATCTTTTACGGGTGTCCTCGCAATGGAAGCCTGGACCAATTTATTCAGTAGAAACTTAGAGTCAGACATGGGCTACATGTATGATAGTGCACAAGAAAGCCAAACTAGGACGTACACCGACTTTGTAAACAACATTGAACGAAGATGAACACGGCGGACAAGACAAAATTAACAAGAACATTTCTTTACACCATCTACTTCCAATTTCGTGACGATCCTGTTCAAATATACAACACATAAGACCATAAATATACAAAAACTGACATAATTTCCCTCAACCTATTCACGGGAGTCAATTTTCCCCTTACACCCCCCCCCCCCCCACCCCACTTAAAGCAAATATATACTGGCAAAACAATACGATAATATATATTTGTTCAATTCTTTCTTGAAGGGTCAAAAAGAGAGAAAGTCAAAGTTCTCTCTTCCGATACCGCGGCATCCACTTGGTTTTTTTTTCCATCATAGCTCTCTGGATTTGTATCTGATACCGCTTATGCCGGTGCTAGGGGCCGTGTGGTCATACCATCCAAGTTGCCACATGAACAGGGACAATAAATTACAAGCGTCTAGTCCGTCATTCATAATCCAGCCGTCGTCCATTAGAGAATATCCGCGTCCATAATCCAAAGACCTATTCCATTTCCATATAACAGTATTAGCACCAAATTCAAAAAGACAAAAGTATACATAAACATAGGCTTGTTTCCTGCAAGAGAGAAGCGGTCAACAGTTTTCAATGATGCCGGCAAGACATCATGATGTTCCAAAATATCAAATCCGTATCGCTGATCAGTATTCTTAATCCATAATATTCGTTATAGAGTCGTCATCTAAAATGATGTACCTCAGCCACGCTTTGATTGTGACTGTTCATATGAGTACCATGAGGATCTTGAAGTACATGGGCTCATACGGCCCCTAGCCCCGGGTTAAGCGGAATTAGACACAAGTTACGAAACGTAGCGCCATAGATCTTGCACGCTGCGTTCGTATTTTGCTATCAGCATGCGATATGTATCGCCAAATTTGAGAAACTTTGAGTGGAGGCGCTTGGTGGAATAGCCCTGTTTTATAAGTTTCTGCAACAATGTTTTGTGACGTTGATTAAAATCATCACATTTAACACAGGATCTAGCAAATGCTTGAGATACAACACATATCACGAATTGTTAGATTATTGGTATGTGCTTTAGAATAGGTTAACCAGAGGACTATTCTGTGAAGTAATGTGACGCAGTCAGTATGTCGGCACCTCTTCCCACTTCCCTTATATGTGTTGTAATTATGCTAGTTTTCATCTGTACCTGGCCATTCTCTTTCGTTGTAAAAGTCACCTCCTCATCGCGACACGTATGACGCGTAGGTTTACCCTGCTCTTCCAACACAGGCATCGAGTGCCTTTTACGTTTCGCTTCTTCCCTGACAGCAACATGTATCCTGGTCTTTCGTTTTGGGCACAAAGCTGTGCCCGGGTCGACGAAGCGATTGTTAGCCACAGCGTCACCTCCACTTTTCTCTGTCGTTAGCCGTGCTACAACAGGTGTAATTATAACACATATAAGGGAAGTGGGAAGAGGTCCCGACATACTGACTGCGTCACATGACTTCGTGCTGTAACCTTAAATGCCGGTTAAGCGGATTTCTTCTGGCATTACGAAACGGACACAACTTGCACTGAAACAAGCGAGTCCATGACCAGCGGCAACAGCGCCAATGTCGATTAAAATTACTCTTAGTTGAATAGACATGTGGGCCACACGCCGCAACAGTACGGGGCATCCAACCCTCAATCCATTCCGGGCGCAGGTCGTTATCTAATCCCTGCACATCCTCTTCGACACGCTCACCTCCAATATGTCAGCCATGATTTGCAACTGCAACAAAAAAAATCCTATATTCCCCTCAATACAGTCCTTTACCCGTCACACAATGACGAATGAACCACTACCCGATTCAAATGGAAGGGGCCCTTCTTCCACGCAGACCGGAAACTGGACCACCCATCAACTGCCCATACCCTACTATTATACCTTATGGTGAGTAGCGAACAAGGTTACGCACAGACCTACCACGCCTAGTACTGCGGATCTCCTCATTTTGGGAGATTTTTCTCTGCGGTTGACTCACTCTCTGGTGCCAAAGCATGATACTCAAAATTGTCCTGAAGGTCCAACCTATCCTCCTCAGACCCACCTTGCTCAATTTTTGACCCACCCGACTGTGACACAAAATATTCATTGTGTGCCCGAGCGTCGCATTGGTCACGCAGTTCACCTGTCAACCCTTCCCATCCTAACGGTGGAACAATTCCCTGATATGGCTTAAGGTGATCTACATGAAAAACTCTAGGTTCAGAAATTATGCTTTCCCGCACTATATATGGGACGGAAGTCATTTTCTGTACAACCTGCCAAGGACCTGTCCATCCCATCCCAAGCTTATTGCACACAAAGTACTTTCGCGGCGTAATAACTCTGTCATAATACTTCTTCTGATGCACTGCTGCCTTCTCTAATCTCTACAAACAAACTGAGAAGGGCACTGTTGAACATTCTCGAGCCATCGAACATATTCCACATAGCATCTTTCCTCCTGAGTATTCTTAGGAGCACCGATCATTCAATCAATTGGTCAGAGTTGCTCTCTCCCAAAACTCAACCTGTACGGAGAACAGCCAGTGCTCTCGTGTTCCGTTGCCCTATACGTCACAAGAACATAAGGCAAGTGCTCATCCCAGTAAGCAGGAGTTTCGATGTCATAGCCGACAACATCTGAAGCAATGTCCTATTCATGCGTTCAACTAACCCACCAGGCAGGGGTCGATAGGGAGTAGTTCTTGTTTTCTCAATTCCCAGTAACGCAGACACATGTTCTATCAGGTGAGATACAAAGCCCGAAAGACATGACTTTGAATTGAAACAGACCATTCGGTGTGGAGAATGCCGTCTTCTTTTTGTCCGCTTCGTTCATCTCACATTGCCAATAACCCGACACAAGGTCTAACTTCGAGAACCAACATGAACTGGACAAAGCATCAAGGGAATCGTCAATCCGAGGCAGTGGATATGCATCTTTTATAGTCACTGCATTGAGACGCCTATAATCAGCACAAAACCTTGTTGAACCATCCTTCTTAGCTACCAAAAGAAGGGGAGAGGACCATGGGCTACTACTAGGCTAACGTTGTTGTTCAACATTTTGGAAAGTTCATCTTCTACAATTTCACGTTGTGTATGCGGAAGTCGACGCGGAGGCACCTTTATCTGCTTTGAACTACCTGTATTAATAGTGTGCTTTACCAACCTAGTCCTCCCAGGTTTGCCATCAGGTGCCTTGAAAACATCCTCGTTATCTATGAGAAAATTGGCCTATTTCCGTACCTGTGCTGGGGAAAGACTTGACGATGCACCTTCTAACAAAGGCTTCAAATGTTCCGGGACCTCATAATATCCACTCTCTCGCCGTTGTATTTCAAGACTAGACGAAAATTCCAAAACTGCCTGTAAACTCGCAACCGATGCATTCTTCTTAACGTATACCTGCTTGTGTGTTACATTAATGACAGTTAGCACTACCTCCTCTGGGTCCACTAAAGCCCGAGAGACTACCAAACCCTTCCTCTCCATTTGTATAAGAGACTCTGCCAAGAACACATCACCATTCCCTACCATCATTTCCGCATAACCCTTAACAAGTACCTCAGTATCAGGCGGACTGCTTTGGAGGCCAGCTTGATCCTGGCACAGCCGGAAATTACCTTTCCCTTAAGTGCGATATGTAGTCCATCGACAATTAGACCTCACCTAGAAACAATAACATCAATTCCATACCTTTTCAAGAAGTCAATCCCCAAGATTCCCGGCAGATTCAAATCTGCTACTAAGAACTCGTGCTTAAATGCCTAAGTCTCCATCTGAAAACTCAACTCAAGTTTACCACGAATGACCAAAGGAATTCCATCGGCATTAGAAAAAATGACTTCCGTATCACTCAGGGGAGGGCTGTTTATCTCCATACGATCGTATAGTTTAGAAAGCAACAAGCTTACCGCGGACACTGTATCAACAAACATATCCACCGATCTACCCCACATATCAATATTCACAAAAAGGCAAGACTAACGCGGCACCTACGTTAACAGGTGGCCTCTGCTCTCCAGCGGAAGAAGGGAAGGCTGTACATTTGGCCTCCGATACAACCCGTTCTAGTTTAAATTACAAGCGTCTGGTCCGTCATTCATAATTCAGCCGTCGTTCATTAGAGAATATCCGCGTCCATAATCCAAAGACCTATTCCATATTCCATGTAACAGTATTAGCACCAAATTCAAAAAATACATTCATAGTATACATAAACATAGGCTTGTTTCCTGCAAGAGAGAAGCGGTCAACACTTTTCAATGATGCCGGCAAGACATCATGATGTTCCAAAAATATCAAATCCGTATCGCTGATCAGTATTCTTAATCCATAATATTCGTTGTAAGGTCATCTAAAGAATGATGTATCCCAGCCACGCTTTGATTGTGACTGTTCATATGAGTACCATGAGGATCTTGAAGTACATGGGTTCATACGGCCCCTAGCCCTGGGTTAAACGGAATTAGACACAAGTTACGAAACGCAACGCCATAGATCTTGCACGCTACGCTCGTATTTTGCTATCAGCATGCGATATATATCGCCAATTTTGAGAAACTTTGAGTGGAGGCGCTTGGCGGTGTAGCCCTGTTTTATAACTTTCTGCAACACTTTTTTGTGACGTTGATTAAAATCGTCACATTTAACACAGGATCTAGCAAATGCTACTAGGCGTGATATGTATACGCCATATGCAGGTCCCGCTGGAATATTACTGTCCAGAAAGGGATAGTTTACGATGTCGAAATTGTAATCATCTCTTTTGTCATACAGTCGACGAGAGAGAAGACCCGCTTCATTTTTATAGAGATATAGGTCTAAATATGATGTGCCTGTAGGGCCATCTGTAGTTTCCTTCAAATCCAGTGAAGGTGGATATATATCATTCAGTGCGATTATCCACAGCGAGAAGATCGTCTATATAGCGTTTGGTGAATGAGAAGGAACGGGCTTTGAATGGATCGGATTTTGAAAGCGCCTGCATATAATCATATTCACAAGAGAACAGATATAGGTCAGCCAATAGGGGTGCACAATTAGTACCCATTGGAATACCTATATGCTGTTGATATATTGTGTTGCCCAATTTCACACATATTTTTAATGAGAAATTCAAGCAACTCTATAAACAAAGAAACATCCCAGTTCAGAAAACGCAAACACAAATGCTCACCTGCCTCACTAACTACCACCTCTTCTTGAACATCTCTTACCCTTTTTTCAGGTCACGTATACGAGAGATGCTCGAATTTATGACAGATATAACATTCCTTTTGTCTTTTATTTCAGAAAGAGTTGTCTCCCTTGAACCTGTTCACCCTGCGAAATTCCTCTGCCAGTTTATCAAACTGACGTTCGATGGTCGCACTCAGTTTGTCAAGTATTAACTGAATTTGTTCAACAGTTGTCTCCTCATTTTCCTCAACCTCCGTCCCAACGGTTCTCACGCCATTGAATCTGGACCCAATGTACATCTTTGGCTTCGGTACAGAGTTTTGCAACCCTCTTACCGTTTCAAAGTCAACTGCGTGTGCGATTGCAGCTTCTAAGGTTTTAGGATGATTTAACATAATAGGTTCTTTAATTTCTCCACCCCCTATCCCAGTCATAAATTCCTCAAGAATATTGACTTCCCTATACTCTACAGGCATCTCTGTGAAAGTTAAACAACCCAAACGTCTCAAGGCATAACCAAATTCGGTAGGTGTCTCATTGGCCTGGTTCCGACGAGTTCTAAACTCACACCCATGAGCTACCTCTCTCTCTCTTGAGGATCGAAACGTTTTATCAGGACAGCCTTTAACCCATCATAACATCCTAACTGTTCTTCCGGCAAATCTCCCAGTAATTACTGGGCATCGCCCCGCAGACACATGGACAACTGATGTGCCTTTTCGGTAGGAATCCAGCCATTCCATTTCGAAACCTGCTCAGAATGATCAATAAAATCCTTCCATGCCACTGTCTGACCGTCGAATTTATCGGAAACTTTCACACGTCTTTTTCGAGGTCGGCCTACTGAACTAGGTTTGGGTACATTTGCACCCACAGGTCCAGGTGCACTAACCTTTAACGGAGAAAATGTTTTCTGGATAGTTTCGTTCGATAGCCCCTTACTAGTTGCGCTACGTTTTCTCGCCAGTAAAGTTTGGACTACTTCCTCTAACCTAGCAATTTCTTCGTTTTAACTCGCCTCCAAATTATCACACCTTCTATCTCCTACATGGACACGCCCACTACCCATATGAGCATGCACTGCACGTTTCGGGCATGCCCCACTTCCTTCGTATGCTCTGAAAGGTTCACTAGAGTACACTCCCCTGTTGCCTAGTCCTCTAATCAAGTCCAGCCCTGATGTGTCATCGAGTTCAGTGTCCGGTACGATCCCAGTGTCACTCTTTTCCATTGCCATCTCCGAGATCCTGATCACGGCACCAATTGTAACGGTAGACAACTTCGTTGCCTTCCAATTTTTCACCCATGTTCGAATAAAAGACCTCAGACTGGCTTTGGAGAGAAGAACAGCTGGCGAAATGAGCTCGAAGGGCGCATCAAGGGAAAACTCAAACACAAATGATTAAATTCAAATAATATTTAATAAAATCAGAGGAAAATAACATAACTAAATGCGGCGCCTTAATGATTAAACAAATAAGTGACTCCCACTACGAGGAACCCTCCGTATGTCACCCCACAATAGACAGCTAGAGGAGCGGTCGTCATCTCAGGCGAATATGGCACCTTTATATTCAGACCGAACAAGTCTAATATTTTAACTAAAAGGTCTTGAACCCGCAGGCAGAGACGATACCTTTTTCGGGGATCCTGGCAATGGAAGCCCCGACCAATTTATTCAATAAAAACAGACACGGGCTACATGTATGATGGTGCACAAGAAAGGCAAACTAGGACATATACCGACTTTGTAAAAATCAGCATTGAACCAAGATGAACAAGACGAAATTAACAAACATTTCTTTACATCATCTACTTTAAAATTTCGTGACGATCCTGTTCAAATATACAACATATAACACCATAAATATACGAAAACTGACATAATTTCCCTCAACCTATTTAAGGGAGACAATTTCCCCCTTACCATTGAAATTGTAATTTAAGTACTGCTTCCCATAAGGATTTCGCGACCCTTCAAGTCAAAGATTTAAATTTCTCAGTACAATTCTTAGTTCGGTTGAGATCTTTACAAGTGCTATTTGAAGAACGGGGTAACACTTCATCTAAATAATAAAATCTCCGGACGAAAATGTCGGGGTCTGAACAGGTGCACATAGCTGTGTAACAAGCCATGCTAGTGACTGATTTCCAATAGCTGAACGCAAAATATATCATGTTTATATATAGGTAACCACATTGACCTTTTGCAGCATATATTTGAAGAGCGGGTTAATACATCACCTCACTAATTTCGGGGTAAAAAGAGGTTTACCTGGCTCTGTAACAAGCAGTGATCGATTTTCAATGTATTGGTCGATTTTCAATACATTGAACCTAAATACATTGAAATTCGAGGCCTATGATTAGTTGATTTCAATACATTGCTATTTGTTCAATGCGATGAATTTTGGCAGGGATGGTCTACCATAGGAACATGCTTCTATGGTCTCCTCCACTGGTGCGGCCAATACATGTTTTCTGTGTTTCTTTTCGATTGAGCTTGCCAGAATTTGCTGCATTTTCATGGAATTAATGTAGTTTATTATGTTTATTAGCTAAGTAGTTAACAGTGTGTGTAACATTATTGGATTCTGTATTTACTGTCATCGTGGTTTTCTGTATAGCTTCGTTTTCATGGCTTACTCCACAGTTCCAGTTTGACTCTTGTTCTTGTCCCTCGTCAAGATAATTTGGCAAATCATGAAAAACAGGATACATATTAGTATGACATTTGAAAATAGTGTTTCGCGTGGAGTCATGTCAATTTAATGACCATTGTCAAGATGTGATGGAACAAAGTTGATCGAATGGTTATTGGCATGAGATAATATTAATTCTCAGCAGACCTGTAATGTGAATCGATGCTGCTTTACTCTACTTATCTTTTTTTTATTGAACAGCAGAGCGCGATTGTCAAAATAGTAATGAAAATAAATATTACTCTTGAAAGTAGTTTCTTCTGTTTTGGATTGTCTGGCGTAGGCTATTGAGATAAAATTGTCATCTAAGCAAGGCGGAATTACAGTGAAGCATATTATGCTAAATGCTCCATTTCGCAAATCTGTACTTTACATCAGCCTGTCAAGCGCCGTAGCAATTTTTTGAACGCCTTGATAGAGATATTATAGACGCGGTAGACTGAATAGCCGTCTGCGGGAAATTGCATGCTGTTCCGATGAAACGTGTTAATGTAGAGAAACAGGTTCTCGGCCGAGTACGATTTAGGAATACTATTAATAACACGGCTTGTCCAAGTTATTCAGGTGTCATAGCATCATCACTTGCAGACAGAGATTTCGTACATTGGAAGTGTGCGCTTATGGAATGCCAAAATTCCAAATAATCAGAAACTCACAGTTATCGAAACGAAAACATAAGTTTTCTAACAGATAACTTACTAGTTGTCAAAGAGGAAACCATGGTTTTCGAATCGAGAACTCAAGTTAACGGTCGAAAACCTGGGTTATCTACCAGACAACCCCAAGTTTCCCTTTTCGTAAGCTTGAATTTCTATTTCACAAAACCGAAAATCACCGTTGTCCGTAGATAACCTAAGTTGTCGAACCCAGAACCTAGCTTTTCGAATTGATCACTTAATTTAACCCTATCTGGTCTGGGCTTTTTGGGACCTGTCCTGGACTGGGGTGGGGGCCGAAATGGCCTCCCCCTAATTATTTTTCTTACTCCTTGAGCTAGGGAGCAGAAACTTACCACACCATACCCTTGGGTCAATCTCTACCAGAAAATGTAAAAAAAATCCAGTATGGCCGCTTTGATGACGGCACAGTGACGTCATTTTCAAAAACGGCATTTTTTGTCGATTTTTCGGTCAGATTTTCAGAATTTTTTATTTATGCAATTTCTCCGCAAAAACTGAAAAATAAACTGCAAAATGATGTAAAATAAAATAGTTTTTGTCCATTTTTCATCTCGGAAAATCAGAAATTTTGAAGAAAACGACGAAAAAAAAATCACTTTTCTTGTACCCCACGTGGCTGCCATCTTTGAATTTACCCATGATCCTCTGCTCGAAGGGTTAAGCAAACAGGCTCGAAATGACCCCAATATGATAACCTTTAAATTCACGGAGTTTCAGCTCTCCATTGTTTGTCGTCCCGGAGATAGCACAGAAAGTTTGATAGGCGGCCATTTTGGCCCCCTAGGCCAGGTAGGGTTAAGGTCGAAGACCTAGGCTATATAGTAGACAACCCCGAGTTTCTTTTTACCTGCGGCACGCAGGTCTACGGGAGGCTCGCGTTGTTGTTGTTCTTCTTCTTCTTGTTCTTGTGACTTTTTGAAATGCGCATGCGCTAAGAGAGTGTGATCTCTGCCACACTTTTCTTTTCAACCTCCGATCTCACATGAAACCACTGTCTTCAAGCGCGTTTGAATTCATTTGCAACTATATTCGGTGGAATGAATTATTGCTTCGTTGATTTCCGTTCAGACTTCAATTCTCTTACGTCAGTCGCTTTAAAGCTGTCGGTCGTCACATCAATCACTGTCTTCAGATATTACCATTTTCATTGAACAGTATGCAGATGTATACACAATTTAAGATCCTTGGATTTCTTATATACCAAAGAAGATGAGCCGCAACCTTGTCGGTGGTTCAGCTAATTTGCATACAGTCCCAGGCGACTGTCTTAGAAAGTAGAAAAATAAGTTCACTACTTCTAGTAATCATTTTATCTACCCAATCTAGATAAAACACAAATTGGCGAAGAAGCATAACAAGTAACGCATTATCATTATGATTAACATTGAATAATACTTGGTATCAAATTATAGATCATGCATCATAAAAACAAACGCAACAATTACGTTTCCGAAGTAAGCGGAACAACTCAGCAACTTTCACCGAATAAAGATGTTTAACTTTACCCCCAAGCAATTCGCATATATGGAAATATGTTTTGAAAGGAAGAATAACTTAACCCTCTGTGGGAATCGAAACAATGACCCTCCAATCCCTGGACTTGCACTTAATGGTAGCTATACCGATTCATTGATAATACTCAAAACTGACTTTATGCGCAAACGGTTTTATAATACATAAATGACTATGTACTATTTAATGAGTCCGACAACCCTATGCGCGAACAGTACATCATAGTTATATTGTGTACTTTCGGTTACAAGCATGAAATTTGGCACATAGCTATTTCGAATGATCCTCTTTCGGAACCAGTCCCTCTATCCTCATTCTCGCAAGCCAGGGCCTTGCTTCGCTGGTATTGATGTTCTCGTCCTCTTCCGCACTCATAATCCCTTTAGAATTGCATTAATCACTTCCGTAAAATCAATACTTATGTGTATCAGCAGACAACGGGCAGAAACATGTTGCATTTGACATCATTCTCTCAAGTCAGAGCCCATTTCTGCTAGAACTTACTGGTTCTACACTTCACAATTTACGTTACTTTGTCAATCAGTTTTACGAATGAAATTACGTCATATATTAGCAGATACTGACCATAAAAGCGATCTATTTGACCTCGTTGTCAATGTCTTAGCTATACCGACTCATTGATAATACTCAAAACTGACTTTATGCGCAAACGGTTTTATAATACATAAATGACTATGTAGTACTTAATGAGTCCGACAACCCTATGCGCGAACAGTACATCATAGTTATATTGTGTACTTTCGGTTACAAGCATGAAATTTGGCACATAGCTATTTCGAATGATCCTCTTTCGGAACACAGTCCCTCTATCCTCATTCTCGCAAGCCAGGGCCTTGCTTCGCTGGTATTGATGTTCTCGTCCTCTTCCGCACCCATAATCCCTTTAGAATTGCATTAATCACTTCCGTAAAATCAATACTTATGTGTATCAGCAGACAACGGGCAGAAACATGTTGCATTTGACATCATTCTCTCAAGTCAGAGCCCATTTCTGCTAGAACTTACTGGTTCTACACTTCACAATTTACGTTACTTTGTCAATCAGTTTTACGAATGAAATTACGTCATATATTAGCAGATACTGACCATAAAAGCGATCTATTTGATCTCGTTGTCAAAAGCTAGGACCTTGATTTCCTTGAGAGTTTTTTAAATTTATTTTGATACCTTTCATATTGACTTGGAAGTCATTTTCGCGAATGCAATAATTTGATGTACCAAAAGATAATAACGAGAATTCGACATGATTCTCTTATACACGCAGACCTTGTTTAGTGAACTAACCCTGAAATTTCGCACTTAAATCACCTCCCGAATGACTAACATATTCGCGAATTGATTATAGGGCGATATCCATAGATACTGACAAGAAATGTTTCTTATTTGCAGAATTTGACTTAAAAAAAAAAATTAATAAAATTATCAACCTTCGAAAAGGCTTGACCAAACATGTCGGATGAGGTGATATCTCCTAAGGATGAAATAGGTAATCATTTGTATAGAAGGAGCAAATCATGCATTGATATTGGCTTGCTGCATGGAAAAGAGTGTCAAGGTACCGTATTTAGTTTGCAGATGATAACGCACATAAATGCAGAAACTTAATTTATTATTCTAATCCAATATCAAGACTGTCACAGGCCTCAATTTGAATCGTGAAAAATGTCATTATGCCTCTTGAACAGTTCGATAAAGCCTTCAACCCCATTCCATAGTTTCACAGATCAAAGTGATAGACCTGATAATAAATTCATTGAAAATTAACTTTGACGGAAATATAAATTTTCCATTTTGCTCGGCAAAGTAAGCGAGAAGGGAGACTGAAGAGCGTAGATGTTCGCGCTATGACTAAATCCTTGAAATTTGTTTGGATTTCCAAATATTTGAAAGCCTTTTTGATTTGCAAAAATCAACGGCTGAACGGAATGTTTTGAAACTTGGAATTCACGATACTTGTACCAAGACATTGCCAAAGCGATTATTGTGACTTCGTCTGTCAATTCAGTATAGACGGCACGGACCAGTCAACATCGTCGGATTTTGAACGAGGAAAGCGAATATATATATATTGTGTCAAATCTATTAGTCAATTCCTGCAATTGTGGGTTAGAAGTTGAAAATTACTTCCCTTGGCATGAAAACACTTGCAGATGGCGCTTTTTTTCTACAATTACCACTACCTCCGCTGATATGTCTTTCACTGTATTATTGCCACTGCCGCAGGTTTTGACTACAATGTAGTCATTTCTCACTTGTCCAACTTCGAGTTTCTATTTTGTTTTGGACATTCGTGTAGAAAACCTAAGTTATCAGTCGATAACCTAAGTTTTCGAATTTATGATTGTCGTCGAGTGATTAAACTCGATTTTCTAACTTAGAGTTTCGATATCCGCGTACCCTAGGTTTCGCGCCCTTTTCCTATTGTTGACCAATCGGTAGAAATACAGACAGAACCACGAAATTAATTACACAGCTGCTCACAGTGATAACATTCACTGGCGGCCCTTTCGGTTCTGTTGACCCAGAGACAGCACATGTGTGTTTATTTATGTATAGCAGAAGTATTTGCGAAAGTAGCTATCTGCATATCATTAAATGTGCTTTGCTGGTGTAAATTACATTGACCTGTCTGGTGTGACCAGTCAGCTTGACCGGATAGATGAATTATTTCTTCGAAATTTTAGCCTGCAGCTTATATATAGCGATTGAACTGTTGGCAGGCCTAGTACTGGGTACAATTTACCCAGTCCGCGATAATTGACTGCTTGTGTAAACTAGGCTCTGTCATACAGGATGTGCCCATATCTACATTAAATAAATAATCTCAGTTATCTGTTTGTTAAATACATGTTGATTGTGTTGTTCTGTCTGACGTTTTGATCAGTCAACATGCGGGGAGAAACGCGAGTTTAAAAGATAAACTCGGGGTTGGGTTTTCTCTTTGGGTCGGGTTGGGTTTTCTCTTTGGGTTTCTCTTTGATAAGTTATATATTAGCTATTCGATTCGATAACTGAGAGTTTTTGATTATTTGTACATTTGACCTTCCATGTGCGCTCACACTTGCCCGAATATGTCACCCACAGTGTGTACAACATGATATCCAAGGATTATTCTCGCTCTAAAAACAGAGAAAAAATCAAACGTTTCTAATGGAGGGCGTCATGATTCAAATTTAGCCAACAGGGTGCGCCTGTTACACCGCCTGTTAGCAGACTATTATCGGTACATATCGTCCGCTCAGAGACGAACCGTAACAATTAAGGGCTGATCACAACAGTTTTCTTTCCATTATGGACGCGAACATTCTTTATTGGTGATGGCTGGCTATTCGTTATGTTTGTAGCTTGTATGAAGTAATTAACAGAGTGATCGGGTAGGGTATGTCAGTTCAACCGTTCAAAACTAGTACACAATAATTTCTGCATGCGCATTGAAATCAAACTTGACAGGCATTGAGCGCTCAGCGGTAGTAGATGGTAAGAAGATTGGTTTGCAAGGTGGCGTTGTGTGGGGAGAACGTATCGTTGCAATGATGAGTTGACAGGATGCAACTTTTTTACAGGTGGGCAGCATAAACGTATTCTCAATCGATATTTGAATACAGAAGCTTTATGATAGAGCTGCCTGTGCTCGTTACTTCTCCGACACCAACTCGTCTGTTTCCTTGCAATGTTAGAGATATCCGCAAGTGGCATTGATATATTGATGAGTGAGACTCACAATATACGGGGATTTTCATCTATGTGGATTAAAACACATTGTCGAATAGAAATCGTTTTATCAATTAATTTATAGAAACCAAATACACCCATGATGAGGCTCATCCCTCTTGCATCAAACTAGCTGGGGTTTATATTTTTAAAATTTATTCCTACATGGAGTTTGTTGGTAGTCTCTTATGAAAACGGTCATTTGAATATTTAGTCAAGTCCCCATGGACAAAAGCTACTACATACAAGACACATCATTCATAAGATGTTTCTTTGTTTATAGAGTTGCTTGAATCTATATGAAATTTGGCAACACAATATATCAACAGCATATAGGTATTCCAGTGGGTATTAATTATGCACCCCTGTTGGCTGACCTATATCTCTTCTCTTATGAATATGACTATATGCAGGCGCTTTCAAAAACTGATCAATTCAAAGCCCGTTCCTCTTCATTCACCAAACGCTATACAGACGATCTTCTCGCTGTGTATAATCGCTATATAAATGACGCAGTGAAGGATATATATCCACCTTCACTGGATTTGAAGGAAACTACAGAAAGCCCCACAGGCACATCATATTTAGACCTATATCTCTATACAAATCAAGCAGGGATTCTCTCTCGTCGAATTTATGACAACAGAGCGACGATTACATCGACATCGTTAATTATCCCTTTCTGGACAGCAATATTCCAGAGGGACCTGCATATGGCATCCTGTATTAAATGTGACGATTTTAATCAACGCCACAAAACCGTGTTGCAGAAACTCATAAATTAGGGCTATAACACCAAGCGTCTCCACTCAAAGTTTCTCAAAATTGGCGATCCATATCGCATGCTGATAGCAAACTATGAGCGGTGTTCATATGAACAGTCGCATTCAAAGCGTGACTGAGATACATCATTCTCTAGATGACGATTTTATAACGAATATTATGGACTAAGAATACGGATTTGATATTTTTGGAACATCATGATGTCTTGCCGGCATCATTGAAAACTGTGGACCGCATCTCTCTTGCATGAATTTAGCCTATGTTTATGTATACTATGATCGTCTTTTTGAATTTGGTGCTAATACTACTGTTATATGGAATATGAACTAGGTCTTTGGATTATCGACGTCGATATTCTCCAATCGACGACGGCTGAATTATGAATGACGGACCAGACGCTTGTAATCCATTGAAAGTTGGCCCTGTCGCTTGTATCAATCAATCATTTCTAATAACTATAATCATGAGAGGAAAACCCGAACGAAATGATATTGTTGTGAAGTCGATATGAGAATAATATAAGCCCATTTCAGCTTCACATATATATAGGTTTGAATATCCTGTCCACTTTTGACCATCGGTTGTTTTCTTCAAATGCAGGTTGGATCAGCTGTATCGGGATTATTCAAAGCAATGAGATCGTTTGCATGGCGTTTGGTTAAGTTGGAATGAGCATTGGTCAAGATCATCTTTAAATATTCGTATTCTTAAGTAATCTGTCGAAAGTGGCACACAAAATTGCGAAATAGCAGCACAGTAGTTTCCCTAAATGCTCCGGGACCCTTCACGAACAGCGGGAACAGGAATTTTCAGTACAATTTCCTGAGTCTTAGCTCTTTGTTTGTCCAGTGCAGTTTGGGTATCGATGTACGTGGTCGGAAGGACAATACCTTGTGAAGTAAATGCCTTGGAGGCATATGAACGCATTCTGAACTCGCACTTTCTCGATAAGAATACAGTATTATTTTGGAGCTTATGTGATTGCCACCAAAAATCTATACAAATTCAACTCCAACAACATGACAACATTACAAATGCTTTGGAGAAGGTCGCCAAGACTATTGTCCTAAGTTCACTCCCAATCCCTAACCCTACTCCATCATGGATATGATCGGAATGGTTTTGTTATGCTGCTGTCATTCAAAACAAAGTATGATGACTCTCCATTCTCATTTCCATTTCCATTCAAATTTCCCAATAATTATATTACTTTTGTCTCATATTGTAAATTGAAGAGAAAAACATCTGACTTCGGTAAATCAGCCTAATAAGCTATAGACTAGACTATTTTCCCTAATAATCCAGTGATATATCTACAGATAATATGGTGACCCCGTTTTTATTTAAAGATTTGTCTTATCTTAGCCTAAAAAGTTATTACTGAAAGTTTAAGCACATTCGCACTGCTAAAATGAACGTGATCTACTCCTTAATGAACGTCATCTACTCTTTGTTGGACGTGATCTACTCCTCAACGAACGTTATCTACTCCTTAATGAACTTCATCTACTCCTTAATGGATGTGATCTACTCCTCAAAGAACGTGATCTACTCCTTAATGAACGTGATCTACTCTTTGTTGGACGTGATCTACTCCTTAACGAACGTTATCTACTCCTTAATGAACGTGATCTACTCCTTAATGAACTTGATCTACTCCTTAATGGACGTGATCTACTCCTTAATGAACGCCATCTACTTCTTAATGAACGTGATCTACTCCTTAATGAACGCGATCTACCCCTTAATAAACGGGATCTACTCCTTAGTGAACGTGATGTACTCATTAATGAATGTGATCTACTCCATACTGAACGTGATTTACTCCTTAATGAACGTGGTCTACTCCTGTAATGACCGTGATCTACTCCTTAATGAACGTGATCTACTCCCTTAATGAACGTGATCTACTCCTTTCAAGGCATATATAATGGGCAAGGGTGGGAATTAAACCTTTCCTGTGATATGTCGATTCCAAACACATCCACAGTCACGAGTTCCACTAGGGGGAGTTGCTGGGTCCAAAAGACTCTCAGAAGTGAGCACATATTTATTTTTTATCTATTTTACACAACATATCACTAACTCATAAAAGATCCTGGCGAGGTCCATGATAGATCGTTCCATCAATTTTTTGGTATGTTGATTGTTAAAAGGAATTATCATCTGATCTTGGGTCAAATCGCCTTTGTTGCTCGGGTCCACTATGTGGAGTCAAATGTCCGAGGGATATGGATGCATTCGTATAACTGCTGTAATTGTGATCAAATTCCAAACCAGCTCTATCTCGATAAGAATACAGTATTGTTTGAAGCTTTGTCTGCTGGAACTACATGTATACGGAATTCACTCTGGAGGTCTGCTAGATCGTATACACCCAGGTGATCAGTTCCTATTTTCTATTATTGTGGAAGAATTCTGTTTTAATGTCGTTGATTGAGTTAGGAAACTTGACTTTGGCAAGGTCCATCAATCTGCTGGTACTGTCCACCTTTATCACTTCGATCATTTCGTCACCTACTGTCTTAGTGACGTAAGCATGCTCCTCCGGCAGGTCGTCGGGTTGATATTTCTAGTTTCTCTACAGTTATGTTCTGTCTTATAAGGAGTAAATTCGTGTATTTTCATTCAAAATTCAAAGGAAGCAGAGAATGAACATTAGACACAATCTTGTTCTTTGCAATAGTATGTTTGTGTTAATTTGTTGTTTATGTGTGTTTTTTTTTTAGTTAACGTCTATTTTGTTAACGTTCACCGGAATAAGAGTTTATTACATATCATACTGGGATAAAACAAGCCCCATGGGGTTTTCATTCTGCCATTACAATTTGTTATTGTAACAACCGAATTATGTTCTTTTGGTGCAGTAAAATTGAATTGACTTGTGAATTGTAAACGGGAAAGTGCTGATGGAAATACGTGCTGGTCTAGCATTATGTTTCAGTCATTATCTAAATCATGAATATTTTGGATAAAGAAAGAAAATTAATGCAACGGCAACGGCTAATCTACGGCATATGTCAGGCATAATTGGTAAAAGATAAGACTTTTTTTCCTGTCATCGCATGTCCAGATTCACTTTACAGGATAATGATGGATCTATGGTTGATCGAAAAGTGATCTCCGTCTTGCTTTTCAGATTTTATATAGGTATTTTTATAAAATAATTTCCATTGCAACAAAGATATAACTCCTCATATATCAAAATTATTTTTGCACACAAAAGAATTTTTAGGCCCGCTCATAAATCGCAACCACTTTTCATCTTCCAGCCGATTCGCCAGATATTCATCGTACTAGGATCGTGCCATATGGAACACGATTTGTCGTGACAATTCACCACATCCAGGAACAGTATATATGCTATGTTTTGCATGGGAACATTTCCACAGGCTGTCTTTGTTGGATTTCTCAAATAAACACATTTTCTAATGCAAGGAACTGAAAATACAGGTATCTAGCGTTTCAGGTAGTTGAAAAAGGCTTCTCCTGAGACACAATCTGAAATGTGCAATGGGATCACGGATCAGTGGCATTCTTCATCCTCGTGAAGTTCTTTGTCCCTTTGTTCTTCTGACCCCCTTTGTTCCTTGGTTCTCGTAATCTTTTAACCTCGTGACATTTTAACGCCTCTTAATTCCTTTGTCATATTCATGCCTTTGTTCATTTGTTCTCGTGAAATATTACCATCGTAAACGTTTAATACAGCATGAATTAACACACACATGCTTTTACTGTGCGCTGTTCTAATTATCCATTGTAATTCTGTTTAACACCTGTCTTTGAAGGAGGTATACAATCCGCATACAATCTTTGTCTGCCCATCTTTAATAAACTCTATTATTCTATAGGATACCAATCCTCCGTGTTCTCTAGCCAGACAGCTGTTCTTTTGTCTGGGTATCAACTGCCGAGATGCAAATCCCTTTATTCTTTGGTAAATACTGATATATTTACTGCCCGCTGATCCTATGAAAATGGGAATCCGTGAACAACTAGGTATGTGCGACCATATTTAACGTGATGTGGTTATTGTCCCACTCTTTTGTTCCCTAGCCGGACAGCTGCTCTCTGTCTACCTATGATCAAGCCTATTTTCACCATTCTTCTTATACACTCATGCCAATATCAAAGCATACAGAGACAAGCGAGCTATGTGGAGAAGGTGAAGAATTAAACCCATCGAAATAGAACTCCCGTGCTTGGTCACGTGATTATAATTTGTAAGGAATTGTCGACCATGTTTGCACACTTGCCATAAATAAAACACATCAAACCAAGCGAAGCCATCACCTTCCACAAAAACTTCGCTCGTACAATAGATTGTTTCGCCTAGCCTACAACGTGCCTGCTGTGGTCTTTGGCAAAAATGAGCTGCCCGATGCGGTGTATCAGACTTTTCTGTTGTGCAATCTATAACGCTGAGGACGAATGCTTGGTATAATGTGATGATTTACGCAACGACCTGTTTGTAGACAGTGACATCTCGACCTCAGAACCTGTACAACTTGTGAACGATCTTTGACTGAACCATACAGAATTCAGAGGAAGAAGTCCGATTCATTTGCGTATCTATCCCACCAAAACCAGATTTGCACTCGACGCTAAACTGCAGGAGAAGCTTAAACTCAGAAAGAAGGGCATTGACACTGCATTTAAAGAATTAATAAACAACATGGCTGGCTGCAGGAAAATTGCGAACATTGGAGTAGATCAATTCATGGATGAACCAAGAACAACCAGAATGAATGCCGTCTTGATGGAGTTTTGCGCAACTATCCTAGCGCCTATTATTAACACGCGGAAACTGTTGAGGATGCGAAGTGGATCATCCGAACCACTGAAATCACTTCTGTACAATTACGGAATGAAAGGTAAATGTATACGCTAACACAGAAACGCTATCACTATTGTGAATAAGAATGACTGGGTTAAGAGCTTCCATCCCACTCGAGCGGACTTTCGATTAGAACAACCCTTCAACAAAATATCGGGATCTCAGTTTTTCAAAATTTGGCCGGCATAATTTTTTGTGGAATTTTATGTGTTTTCAATTGAACAAAATTGAATAAAATGTGATGATCACCCTTTGAACGCCAATATCTCGGCAACCAGAACAACATAGAAAACTGAGGCATCGCGTTTTTTCTTCAACTTGTTCACAACAACCATGTCAAATTTCGAATCTCGATAAAAAAAAAATAAAAGCGATAAACAGATTAGGGCATATTATTCAGATAGTGCGTTCTGCGGGGTGTGATATCACGATTTGTCAGCTCGAGACAGGTGATGTCCAACGAGTGCGAAGCAAGATTCGTCTGTCACGGAATACAACTATAGCTCATTAATACTCAAGATATTCAGCAAGCTACGAAAACAAGTTACGTAACAGTTGATAGCTCTTTGCTAGGTGTTGGTACACGAGATTGATGCCAGCCACATCGGTGTTCCCCGTGAGATGTCCTAGGAAATCGAAGGAAAAGTTTTTTCCATGGAGCTAGCACAAACTGGCATTTACTTGCGTTAATGCACGCTTTGTTCACATATGCGCCCTGTTGAACGTCAGCTAAGATCAAACCGGGTGGATAGCGATATTCTGCAGGCCTATATTATTCTCATATATCTTTCGTTCAGACATCATTTTTGAGAGGGAATGTGACCGTGTCGGTTAAAACGTCAGTCCGGTGTGGTTAAGTGGCTGGTATGATGGACGATGCTGATTGGAGTCTCATCAGAACCGTTACTTTCTGACCTGTTATCAGTCTTCTTTAACATGGTTTCTGTTCTGAATGGCCTGCATGATGGGTGTCGGATTGAAAATCAGTGATATTAATATGTTAAATATATGGGTTGAACGTGAACTGTATAATACAAATGATTTTAAAAATATGCCTGCATGTATACTTCTATATTGGAAATCTGCCATCAGTTCATTAGTTACCCGATCCCAAGGATCAACACCTGCGTCAGATTACATTACTGAACAGATGGTGAACCAGTCTAATTGTGACTCAGTTTATGATTGACAGTTTCTAGTTCAATGGCCCTGATCACGCTAGAGAATGAATTCCAGGGCAAACAAATACCTACCGTATTTGCCTTATTTTGGTATGGTTACCATGCCGACGGGTGTGAATGTATACCATGTTATTGCTCGATATTGATTGAAATTGTAGTTTAAGGGCCGCTTCCCATACGGATTTCGCGGCCCATCAACTCAATGTTTTATTTAAATTTCACGGTACATTTCTTTGTTAATTTGAGATCTTTTGCAGCGCTAGATATTAAAATAAATAATTAAATAATGAATAACAATAACAATAACAATGAGGAAATATAAATACTAGTAGAGAAGAGTCGCTATGTACAAGTCGTTAAGTCTGTTATTGGTTTTTATACTGGAAAATATTTGCTATAATCGCGTGGATGATTCCTTTGTCTCGGTACCCCATAGTACGCACAAAGCTGTCCAGAAAAAACTGGGAGAACCAGGGCGTCTTCAGGATTCTTCGAGGCGACTTCCCTAACGACGCCCTTGGGAACAGGGTGGGTCCTTCCAGAAATCTGTGCCTGTAACAATTGCTTGGAGTGTGTAGTGAGGTACAGAACGGCAGGTCTACGTCCTATATTGCGTGAAAGTCAAAGGATCATATTCTGTGTTGAGGCGTCAGTTCGGTAACATCTAAGGGGTAGCGTGTCCGGTGTGGTCTAGGGTCGAG
>JAVTVY010005155.1:0-37713 GCA_036873755.1 Hanleya hanleyi | reverse complement strand
GTAATGCTTTAGTTACCTTTGACAGTCATGACAGGATGAAATGTACGAAGTACAATAATTTATTCCATTAATTAATTTGATGCTTCAGAGAAAATTTTAATGAAAACCAGAGCATCTGAAGTCCCCCGACGTTGAAACTACTGATTTGGTTTGGAACCTTAACATTCGGTACCCAGCATGGAAAGCAATCTCGAGTGATATCCTGTGGCAAGTTATCCACATACCAAATTTGCAAAGAATCCGTTCAGGTTTTTGAAAGTTACTGTCCAGAAGTAACAATTTTTTTTACTTGTCTTCCTGGTACTTCAGCTTGTCACCCCTACTGAAACTTTTTTTTATCACCATACTGTCATGTATTCCAACTAGTTTCTCCAATTAATCAGGCATTGTAGAATTTGAACTTCTTTTTTTTTCTCGATCGGGAGACGTTGATGACACTGACAGATTTATATCTCCTCCTCTAGATCTGCATTGCCAAGATCAATGTCCTCACTTCATGATGTTGATCATCATCCTAACGCATGGCACGATCAAACGTAGAAACTTCTGCTCATAGCCATGCAGTAATGGGTGATATCTGAGTATATTAGGGCATTTCCCAATTGGTCACATCCGATTGGTCCCGTGAGATCTGACAACGGCGCAATCACATTCATAAAACGAAGACACACCTCCAGAAAGCCATCGACTGAAATGATCCCTTGGTGGGCCTCGAAATGCCCCTATCACAAAATAAAAAGCATATCATTTTCCTGTGAACTGTCGCCGATTTTATTTTTTTGAAATAGGTAAGGTCGTTTGTAATATGATTTTTCTTAAGAAAAACAAAGAAGCATGCTCCATAATAGAGTGAGAACAAAAATAGCTGATTCGCACAACTTCGTTTTTGTCTCTCATAGAATCCCCCGGTCTTGCGCCTCTGCACTCAAGTGAGACTGACATTCTGAGATGCCCAGGTCAAAATATTTAAATACAGATAATTTCATTGGCTCGTTTAAATGCGGCGGGCATGTGACTTGATGCTTCAGGAACAACTTTCGAACAGGATTGTGTCCCTCCAGAAATACGTCCTTTGCGGCTAATAGGTGGCACTGTGTGGAATACATGCTGAATCATAGCGATAAGCTCAGGGCAGTGTTAAGTGAAACATGAAATGCCCTTAGCAAGCTAAGATGGATGGTGACTCTGTGGGCTCATTTTTCTCACCAGACTGTTCCACTATTAGGGAGTTCAGTGTAACATGTCAACAAAAGGTTCAATTATGAGATTAAATTTGTTGGAACGATATTTTCTTAAATATCATAACAGCAGGGGGTTTTAGCCCTTTTTCATCTAGGTAACCCAGATTAAAAACTTGAATTTGAAGAACTGAATTTTTGAGAAATTTTGAAATTGACTTTTGCCCCAAACAATTGAGCTTTTTATCGATGGGAAAATGCGCGCCAAACACGCGCAAAAAAAATTGTGTTATAGTGGATAAATATTGAATTCTTCAAGAGATAAGTCGACTTCCCAAATGAAAATGTTGAATTGTCGTGACAAATAATCGAGCAAAACAATTGTTGTCGCGAGTGCTACGTTAGCGTGTCTGGAGCAAGTCAAAATCAGCACGGGCGACGCAACGGTCATGTTCGTGTGTTACGAAAGCTGCCCGTGTTGGCAAGCACGATTTTCTTCCGATTCAAATACTCAGTGACAAAGTTTTATTCAGCTGTTATTCTCCGCAATAAAACGATCACTCCGCTTGTTCTGGTTTTGTTATCGAATTGATGTTGCCAGGCATGAACAGTCGATAGAAATACAGGCTGAATGGGTCAGATCATGCCAGTCAATCTAGTGCAGTTCTTTTTATTTATCCATTAGTTTTGCCTTTCAAGCAAGGTTCTTTATTCGCTAACCACAGTGCCCTCAACGAGCAGATCAATTACATAAAGGGAGATCACTTCCAAACAGCTCTCGTAAAAGTCTCGCGAGAGCCCATTTTGCAGTATGCGCAAAGACGTTTCCGCGCAGATTATCTTTTTGGATTTATTTTCCAAACTTCCGGTTCAGAATTTTAGACGAACAATTTGGGCTTGAAAGACAGACTTCCATTTATCTGAGACAGCCCAAATTGTTACGAATTTCTAGTTCAATATCTTCTCCACATTTGGCCCTGTGACGGTAAGTCTCAACTCTGCTTTGTTTTTTCGCAATCTTACGGACAAAGCGATTTGGGCCCCCATGAGACCAAGCTGATCCAATAAGGCTGCACGCTACGCGTGCAGCCTTAATTAAGTCCGCTAGTTTCAAAAAACAATTCAAGTAATATTCCACCATAGTTTCTGTTTGGGTTTCTAAAACTCTTGGGGAATGCAAGTTTTCACAACTCAGTAAAGTGAGAGGAGAAAACCATACTCTATCAGCCAAGTTGGAGTTTCTTCTGGAAATGTTTGTTTCCAGTGAGAGACATTTGGATAGGTAGCTGTTATCCTAGTATTAGTGTTATGGGAAATGAAATGTATTTTGCATGGCATGTAATATTCATAATGCAATTGCCTTGAAATTTATACGGCATACATTTCGTTGCAAAGAAATGACAACTTAGATAATATTTTTTGTCAGCGCCTGAGTTTTACTCGAAGAGCGTGTATTGACAAGTGTCAAATTTTTTAATTCAGTTTTCTATGTTAGAACCTTGCACTCACCTTGGACAGTAAGAAATTGCCCAGCCACCGGACACAGTCCACATAGTTTCTGTGTATGTCTCTAGTGGAGAAATCGGGATAATGTTGTTCTAATGTGGGATATGCTCTGAAATAATACAGATCAAATTATGAATACACTTACAAGCACACAAATTAATTCTTCCTGGAGAATCAGATATACAATGTAAATATAATTTCTAGAAATGCACAGAAACAAAACTAATGGAATTTTCAATGCATATTAATTTCTTGTTCAGGAATACACAGACTTGTAAACTTCATTCTAATACCATCCAATTTACTCCATATATGCGAAAGGTCAGCTAAAATATTTGCGACAGTAAACTTTGCATTAATGGCTGCAAGTTGTTTCAGTCTGCTACGTGATCGGTTTTGGCTGTCTATTTCATGAACACCTGGTAAAGATCTGGGTTTCCTCAGCAGCGTGAAATACTACAACTGAGCGATCTAGATTCTTTTGTTACATTGAATGTGATTAACTATGTATGAATTTCTAAAGTAATGTTGTTGAATTATGTTGGAAAGGAAGAAGTGAAATTAGAATGTGAATAACCATGTTGTATTTTAGTATTCGCAGACATTAATGCTGGTTCTGCTGCTGCATCATCAGTAAAACGTCAACAAATATTAAAATACAACACAGTTTTCCCTAAATCTACCCGAGAATTTCCTCTGAGAATCATCCCAAGGCTGTTCCAGAGTGAAGTTCTGTTACAGAGACAGAGTGAAGTACATGAGATCATGTTAACTCGTACAGTAGATCCTTTAATAATACAATCACAGGAAGTGCCTTTTTTTAACCCCATAATTTTTATGTGATCACATTTATTAGAACAGAAAGTCGATGAAATGACACAAAATACTGTATACGGTCAGTCTTTCATGTGAATTTTATTGTTTAGACCTTTGTATTACAGAAAATCCACCGGTCTGAATTTATTGTTGTACTCAGACAGATTATTGGTCTCCTTTATCTAACACCTGACCAAAATATGGAGCCAAAAACAGGACCTGTCCATGAAGTGATCAAATTTATTAGAGTGGTCGATCAAAATTTGAGGCAAAATCAGCGGGTGATTGAATATTAATAGGGTGATTGAATGTTAATAGGGTGAATTATTTATTAGAGCATTTACTGTATATATGGTTGATATTTTCTGTAGTTTTAACAAGATGTGTTGTATAGGAATGTGAAGTTCCCCAAAAATTGCTCCCCCCCCCCTTTCAATAATTATGACACAGCCATTGCCAAACACTGTGTACCTACTCAATAGGTGAACAATGAAGATCAAAATTAAGGCCCCAAACAAAATATTTTGAATCCGAGATAAGATTAAAACAACATCCTTTAGGAGGTATCCCCACCTGCTGCATTAACACACTTTTGTCTTGTACATTATGGTATCAAAATATGTTAACGGTGAAATGCAAAGATTTTCGTATTTTCAATTTTCATATATTTTATGGGTTAGTTAATGATGGAACTATCAGCCTATCTACTTTATTTGGTTTTATTTCAAGTATCTCATTTCCTAATAGCTTTCTTCGGGAAAGTGCCCCAAATTTGGTATCTCTCGCCTGGCTGATTTCAGAAATGAAATCTGTCCTTGTTTGTGACATTAGAAACAGACCACTTGATCCCGACGTCTAATACCTCTAACATTAAGTCTTCAGGCAGCGGGTCAGATGTGATGTCACAATCAAGGAAGATATGTAAAGTTTGGAAATCTAACTTCAGCTGAGCTTGTTGTACAAACTTTTTTTAAGATTCTAACAGACAAAATACTTCAAATTAAACCCAACAAAGTACACAGACCATTATTTCTACCATTATTTAACATGTATAAAATATAAAAGGGAGATTTTAAAAACCTTTGCATTTCACGTTTAAAGGTATGAATGAACTAACCTGTTACTGCTGACATCATGTACGTAAGTATAAGAGTTCTGCATGGCCTTGAGTACCTCAGGTTTGTTACATTTCCACACCTTCAATGAATGGTCCATCCCACAGGAGACAATTCTTGTGCCCTCCACATTGAAGTCCTGCATACCATACAAGGTGAGATTCAGAGCCAAAAGAATACAGAACTTCTCAATCTTCAGTTTTACAGTTTGAGTTTTCACGCCATGTTAAGGCTTTTAGTGTAGCATACAAATCCAGACACCCTAAATTCTGTTCACATTATGAAGACTTTATTGACTCATTATGTTACATGATGTTAGTTACTGGTATTATTAAGTCAGGGTGTGGCGTTATCAAGTCACCAGCCTACATGGAAATGCAACATAAATTGGTTCTGCCGTAACAGCTATCTTTGTTGTTCTGAATGCCAAATTAAAACAAAATGAGGAAATATTTCTAAAGAAAATCTGAAGTATCTCATTCACAGAATCTTCACACAACCAAGTCCATTATAATGTATTCTATCTGAACTCACCTTGGTATATTAGCCCACCCTTTTTCTTCAAAATCTGAGGTGTACATTTCATCTATGAACCAATCAGAAGCAGCACCCCCCTTACTTTGAAAGGTAACATCCTCTTCCACCCCACCCTTCAAACTTTGCATTGTTGGAATGCTTGCAATTCAACATCACAACATCCTCATGATAGGAGACATTATCCTTGAGTGCCACGACATGTCACTCATACTTACAGCACTGAGTACCTCGTCCCTGTGACCATCTACACCACCAAATATAGCCACACACAGATCTGTCTTTATGTTCCACAGTCTCAATGTATGATCTAAACACAAGGCAACACAGTCAAACTTAAAACATTCCATCAATGAGTTAAATTTCTTGTATTTAATGAAATTCTTCTTTGTTACATGTTGTCAACACCCATGCAAAATTTCAAATCAAGGGGATCCCCATTGTAGGTCTTATTTTGTTTCGAAGTTCAATTGCATTACCATGTCGCTTGGGGGAGGGGGGTATTAGATTAATGTCACATTCAAGGTTATTTCACTCATAGTGACAGTTTGGTTGGTGAAGTAAGCCGGAGTACCCAGAGAGAACCACTACTCAAAGGCAAGTAACTGGCAAACTTTCACACATGTACCAGTGGGGTGCAAACCCATGCAAGTTCAGCGGTGCGAGGCTAGCGGTCATCAGTGAAGCGCCTTAGACCACTTGGTCATCGAGGGCCCTGTCCGGAAGAGAAAAAACAGGACCTGTCCATGAAGTGATCAAATTTATTAGAGTTCTGGGTTCTCTAATAAGTAAGCATAGGAAACAACCTCCCATCAAGAAATTCTGGCGAGAATTCTGGAGTCCATGCACTTACCTTTGCTTACAGAGAGTAACATGTTTGGATCCCGCGGATGAAACTTGAGCTCGTTAACAGCATTTCCATGGCCAACAAAGTGCTGAAAAGATCATACATAATAAAATTTACCTGTATCATCAGCAATGGTTCACACACCCAGACAGGGCTGCAGGAATTCATATAAGTTTTTACTCAGATTAGGCGATTTCAGTTGGGGTATTTTATTGAAATTGATTGTATTTCCTTATTTGCAACCATTGTTAACAAATTTCACATTGTTCCATCCCATAAAATCACAGACTATTGAGGTATTGTCAAATCTTGTATTTTAGTCAAAAAAAAAGAAAAAGAAGAAATGGCTTAAACTTGTATGAATGAATAGGCGACATGCTATTCTGTCATCCTGCGAAAACTTGGTTGCATGACATGCACGGGAGTTTTATAAGCAAGAAGAATATGCCTAACAGCCTATTTTGACAATTCTTAGAGTTTTACATGAGGGATTTTTCATCATAGCAAGAATATGATTATGTTAACCAAAATCAGTCAAATGTTTCCAGGACAATGATAATGTATTCTGCATTAATTTGAAGTATCATTTCAGTTAACATTTTCATATTTTAGCTTTGATGAAAATTCCCATGTGTAAAAATGCTTATAATTGACAAAATAGACTGTTTAGCATACCTTGTCTGCTTTATTATAAAAATCTTGAGAATGTCATGCAACCAAGTTTTTACAGGATGACAGAATAGCGTATAACCTATTCGTTCATGTAAGTTTGAGCAATTTCTGCGATGAGAAATTTCCAACAAAGAAGTGCACCTGTGGAGGGACAATTTCATATACTAATGCAAGGGGTCCTTTGTAATAGTGAAATCTCATATTGTGAAATAGATATGGTAATCCCTCTAATAATTCAATCACAGGAAGTAAAAAATTTCAGCATAAAATCCAGGGGTCATAAAATTTATAATAACATGAAATTGACAAAGTGGTTTAAAATCCTGCAGATATTCCATTATTTCGATGATTTTAGATGGTGATCAAATTTATTAAATCAGTCGATTGGATTTTGTCTCCAAAATGGGGGGTGATTGAATTTTGATAGGGGGATTGAACTATTAGAAGGATTACCATATATTCTCAAAGTCAATATTCAAAATATTTTACAGTCTTTCGGCATACTGATAATCATTTCAGACAGGTGCAGTCTGGCAGATTGACAAAAAAGCAGACGACAGTTATGTGGCGCTACTAATGGGTGATGAAAATCTAACAATCTGAATACCATACATCAGAGAATTTCTTTTTATGAAATAATCAATATAGTAAATTATCAGACCAACCTTAACACACTGCATAGTAACTGGATTCATGACTCGTATGACACCGCGACAGCCTGCTGCTACTAACACTGGCTGACCAGTGACCACGTCGTACGTCCACGCACAGGTATAGAAACTCTCGTCATTCTTACAACAGAGTTAAGGAAAGATAAAATACTAGATGTAGAAATGTCCACTAGAAATTTTCACATTTGTGCAACAAAACATTCATTACTATTTACAGAATTCATGCACTTACTATGATACATGAGGCAGTGTCTATTGTAGATTCTGCTGTAAAACTGTTATATAGCCATGCAACACGTTGTAAAAAAGCAATTTTTCTAAAATTGGTTCTCTAATATGGTATATAAAAGAGCGACGGTCTATTACATGTATGTAAAGATAAGCAACAATTAAGTTTATAAATGAAGAGAAATGCACACTGGTCAAAATCCTATACATTTCTTCCACATATAATTTATTGGATACTCGTAATACAGCATCAATATTCTGTCGACCTATAGTATTGGACCCACCTGGCAGAGAGCCATGTGTCATGTTGGCCGCTAGATTTTGAGAGCCAAAATTAGGCTATATCCTGAGACAACTGAGACAGTCACATGGTTGCGTATGAAGATGGGGATGGCTCCTATAAATAGTGATCCAATGAGAAAGCTTGTCTTAATTTGAAATGGTGCTGAAACAGCTCACTGTCACTGTGTGTCAATACCTTGAGTTGTGACAGACAGTCCTACAGTCTGATATTTTGTTAGCCTATAGTATTGGACCCTTCTACGGAGGGCCAATGTCAGGCTGATACAGCAACAACAACATTTTCTCAGTTTGACGCCAGATTTTGAAATCGAAAACGAGGCCGCACTATGTCATCAGTCAACTAAGACAGTCACGTGGTTGTGTATGAAGATTGGGGTGGCTCCTATAAATAGTGATTCAATGAGAATGCTCGTCTTAGTTTAAAATGGCGGGGTCGAATGACCAACCACTGAAGGGGAGACAGCTGGAACAGTACGCTGACACTGTCTGTTAATATCTTGATTTAACAGAGAGTACTACAGTCTAATATTTTGTCTCTGGAGTAAAATTATCTTCCCACACAGAAGAGTTCCAATTTCTTTGGCTCTACTTTGTAAACCAAATTATCCGTATTGGAATTCCATGATTTTCCAATATATTTTTAATGAAATTTGACCGATCCATGGCTTTGTTGGGTTTGAAAAACAGAACTTTTTCACTTAGACAGAAAAATCGATCTGGATGAGACATGACCTATATGTACATTTAATAAGGCAGTGTATTGCAGGATATGTGGGATAATTTCTGAAAGCTATTTACCCAACATGTTGAAAGTGGTGTCAAGAGTTTTTTGGCAAATAGAGTTTGCTGATTGCATTCAGGGGAATGTGGGATAATTCACAAATGTTTTGAACATGCAGCTTGCCGATTGTGTCCAGGTAATAACAGTGTACAACAAGATTTGAACAACAAAACGCACAATAGTACACCTAAAATTTTAAGTATTTTTCACAAAGACTCAACTCAACAAAACATATATTCCATGAATTTTCAGGCCCGGAGAAATAGGTTTAAAATTCAATGATTTTCCCATGGCCACAAGGACATAATATGATTGAAACAGGCAAACAATGGGGAATAACTCTGGCAGTTCAAAACAAGAAGAGTTGTTTCCCTCCATCACTGAGGATGAAACATCATCAAATGAAACATGGAATATTCACCTTTTCAACAAAATATTCAGCTTGACTGATCTATTGTGTGGAAAGTAAAGCTATTAGATGTATAGGCAAACCAATGTGTTATGGGAACCCTCGGTGGCCGCGTGGTCCAAGGCACATCACTGGTGATCGCTAGCCTCACACCGCTGAACCGGCACAGGTTGATGCATATGTGAAAGTTTGCCAGTTACTTGTCGACTTTCCTCCACCATTCAAACTGGCTGTCACCATGAGGTAAATGAGTGTGACATTAAACCAAATCCCCCTCCCACTGTGTAATGTCAAAATATGGGATGAGGGGTGCTCCAACACTCTATAAAAGGATACAGAGGGGTCCACATATGCTTGAAGAAGTTTCATTTTGCCATTTTCCAGGCATTTGTATAACGTAATCTGAAATGAGGAAAAAAAAGGTCATCAAAAACAATAGACGTGAAAATATTTCTTAAACTTGTAACATATATCCATGTAGCATAGTTCAGCTTCAAATTTTGTATTTTAGATCAATACTGGTAAAGAACAATCTTTCTTGAGATTAGTCCACAAACTTTCCACCTAACATTACATGTACTTCTATGTGATACAGTAAATCTTCTAATAATTTAATCACAGGAAGCAAATTTTCCCACCATGAAATCAGAAGGTGATAAATTTATTAGAACAAGAAGTTGACAAAATGGACGAGAATCATGCATAAATAATCCATTATTTCTGTGTTATTTTAATGATTTCAGAGAATGGTGAAATTTTACTTTAATGACTGATGACTTTTGTCCTCAAAATTGGATGTGATTGATTGAAATATTACAGGATTTACTGCACATGAATAGAATTAGATGCTGGGTGCAAAAAAATAGAGAAATGAGGGTCAGACTCACAGAACCCCTCGGCTTCCCCCATGCAATTGAGAAATATGCTGAGAATGTGCAACATATTATGGCTCTATTTACTAATCATCCAGAATTGTCCTTTTTAGAGCATACATTAATTCTGTAGATCTACAGCTACAGCTACATTCAAGCATAGATTATTACACCCAAAAAGGGGCATAACTCTGTAAAAGAAGGGCTGAGATGAACATTTAGTAGCTGTACTGAACACAGATCTGCAGATATAACTTGTACTTTAAACTACATATCACAAAATCAAAGATTATTACATCCGAAAAGGGGCATAACTCCATAAAATATGGATCAAGGTGTCTGACTTATAACTAGATAAATACATTTCTAAAATTTGGTCACTGTATCTCAAGTGGTTTTGCCTAAAATGTGGTATCGGACAGATGGACGTACATGATGACGACAATACCCATAGGCCAAAATGACCGAGGTACGATAAATCCCCTATTATTAATTCAACCACAGGAAGTTAAATTTTCTCACTATGAAATCATGGGATGATCAAATTTATTAGAACAGGAATTTGACAAAAAAAATTCCAAAATCATGCACATTATTTATTATTCTTTGTTACTTTAATGATTTTAGATGATTGAATTTTAATAGAGTGATTGAATTATTAGCGGATTACCATAGAAGTACAATATAGTTAGCCATACCCTATTACTGCCGACAGTACAGAATATGATGGGGTCCCCTGGTTTTTGGTTCTGATTAATCTGAATACCAAATATAGGTTGACCATGATCCTCCTGAAAAAAATAAACACATGTATACGTGTATAATCCAGTAACTATTTTTTATCAATTAATTAAGTTGGAGAAAATACTGCTTTCAGTAACTAAAGTTAATACTCACATGTTTGAACAGGAAGTGAATCTACTAGATGTAGTCTCAATATGCATGATAAATTTTTCGCAGGGCTTTAGATTACCCTAATTTGGGCACACCCTCTATTCAGCGCATCAACATTTTTCTAGGCAGGGAAATGTGCCCAAATTAGTGAAAGAAGACCAGTTTTATTGAATCTGTGAGCTGCCATTTTCCTTGGGGGGGTTGAATCTGTGAGCTGCCATTTTCCTTGGAGGGAGGGGGTTGGCGGGAAACTGTGGTCCGCATGTGCCTCAACTTGTATTAATGGAGTAGGAGGAGAGTATCTATAGTATAAATATTAATATACCGGTAAAAATTAATAACGGACCTACAACAAGCGCTTGTGATGAATACGGCAAGTCTTGAGCATTAGATAATATTCCCACTGCCTAGTAAAAGCAAACGTTTGTGCACACCAATTTGATTTTGCTCAAGTTGCCCGACAGACAACCACAAATAGCCAGCTTGATTTGATTTTGCTCAGGTTGCCCAACAGACAACCACACATATCCTCCAGTACTGCTATACCTACCTTGAGGCAAACTGTAGTTGAGTTGGGCTGTCACAGAATTGGGGCAACCAATAAAAAAGTAATTATACCCACATCAACATTTAAGATTAAATGAAGTCATTATAGGTTTATTTTGATTCTCCAGTAATCTTATTCTCATTAGTCTACTTACTTTTACATTATTTGTGCACCTGAACTGTAGTTTACATCGTTTATTTTTGTATTTGCCCCTGCCAAATCTCCTGCTCTGTGTGGGAGTGTCACTTCGTGAGCCATCATCTAGTGTCGTACTAGCTGTGCTAGATATGTCATCCTGGAAGAAATACAAAAATATCTCGTCAATGACTTTAAGGGTAGATAACTGTTAGATCATCAACGCTGGTCTTTCAACATACATGCATTTTATAGTTATGGTTAGCAAGTATTTAAGGGAGACTTTTACTCGAAAATCTGATTAATAAAAGTTCCCTAATTTGCATGTGGTGAAGATTCTTTGTTCACTTCCATGGTCAACATCGAGAAGAGTGCAGCGGGATCAGATTTGTTATCTTCTGTGATGAAAATACGACAAATGGACGTTTCTCCTAACAAGAAATAAACCAGTCGGAGAGGTAAATAATCAGTTTTACAAAGTAATTACGGGTGAAACAGCAGACGATTTGGGAAAAACTTTTTTGAGTATGAACACGTTTGTTTGAACAGAGGTGCAATTGTCCTCGCTTCTCTCTCAAATTCATGTGCCAAAATCAGATGCAAAATTATTTTAAAATTGTCAAATTCGAGTCCCAACTATATACGAGAGGGGATATTGTTTCCGCAATAGGTAATTTTTATCTCGTTTTGCAACATATCTGCAACTGGTTGTTATTGTTTTTTTGAGGAAGTGCTAGTTATACTGTGTTGTTGTTGCTGTTTCTTGGACCGAAAGTTCACAGACAAAGGCTGAGATTGTTGAGGTTCACATTTGCCATACGGCTACAGATTATAACAATCTACACAGCTGAAAAGATATTATTTGGCTTACAATATCTTCTCCAGATCCTTCTGAACGCGTTAGATCATAGATACCCATTGAAATTCGTGGTTTCTTCGAAGGCACGCTTTCTTCGCTGTCCGACATTTTGAACTAAAAGCAGGTCACGTGACGATCATGTGACTTTCATTCAACGCGCGCGGAGGCATGGTGGTTCCCCATTAACAATTAACCCGATGTTTTTTGTGGGGGACCACTGGTCTGAGTGTGCTGGTTTTCCTCGCGGTGTTCACAACAGCAACAACGTATTTTCATATTACTGTGTTAACATTGCAAACTACAATTTTAACTTGTTTTGATTCGCAACACTAGATTGACTAGCTCAATAAATCAGAACATGGAACACAATTTGTGTTAGATAGAATGACGTCACTGGGGGATTTTCCTCTCCCCGAAAAGCCTAATTTCAACACAGAAGTAAATGGAAGAAACTTTAAATATTAATAATAATAATAATTCCTTTCCAATTTCAATTTTGGTCAAGTTGTAGAAATTTATCTCAAGTATGAGCCAGGATTTTATGCTCCATAAGGCCTAGGATAAAAATCACCCATTTGCGCGTGTAGCGATAACGGCACCGTAATTGGCAGAACAGCCGATCTTTTGTTTAGAGCCGCTGTGACTTCAGCTGTTGTACCTAAGAGATATTCTCTTTCCATGCTGATGATGTTGTCTTAAATTGTGGAATGTACACTTTTAGATTACTTAGTTCAAATTCAACCTGGAAGAGGGATTAGCAATGAGTCAGTCATTCGTCAGCCCAGAACTTGACAGAAAAGTTGAAAAAATATTGAAAAAATTTGAAAACAATAAGTTTTGTTTTTATTTTACGCTACAGGTGCTTCTCCAATACATGGATAATGGATTAAGTCAAATTGTATCCCAGCAGATATCGTCTCTTAGTGCTCCGGCTCCACGACACAAACAGTCTGTCTACTTTCAAGTTCTGGTTTCATAGGCTTTTAAAATGTTCTGAAATATGTATATACTTTTTTTCCCCTTTGATAGGCATTTAGAAGTCGGCGTATATAACACAATGCTATTCTATGGATAACAACTTCTTTATTGCTGTGGAGCTGGCGTTTCGTTGGAGATACTTCCAACTTTTTCAAAGCTAATGATCTACATTGATTGAAATTGTAGTTTAAGGGCCGCTTCCCATACGGATTTCGCGGCCCATCAACTCAATGTTTTATTTAAATTTCACGGTACATTTCTTTGTTAATTTGAGATCTTTTGCAGCGCTAGATATTAAAATAAATAATTAAATAATGAATAACAATAACAATGAGGAAATATAAATACTAGTAGATACTAATGATCTACATAGTACAGGTGAGTGTATTTATAATCCCAAAATAATCATAGCACAATAGGCTTCATGAGTTAATCATGTCAGGGAAATAAAGATAATCAAACAGTGAATATGACTGTTGTAATCTGCTAATCGTGTAGGCGGGTAAAGACAATGAGTGATTGTCATGAAGCCTATTGTGCTATGATTATTTTGTGACCCTGTTTGCTTGTTATCACTTGTATAAATACCCTCACCTGTACTATGTAGCGCTGGAAAAGATACTCAATAAACAACGTAATGTACCGCGAGAATCGAATAAAACATTGAGTTGATGGGCCGCGAAATCCGAATGGGAAGCGGCCCTTAAACTACAATTTCAATCAAATGTAGATCATTAGCTTTGAAAAGTTGGAAGTATCTCCAACGAAACGTCAGCTCCACAGCAATAAAGAAGTTGTTATCCATAGAATAGCATTGTGTTATATACTTTTTGTTATCGTGGTGATCTCGAATATCATTGCTCATAATTGAATCAGTATTATTGTCATATTCTACTGTTGTCTACCGATATTTTTTGAATGAGTTCCTCGGAAATTAAAGGAAGTAAACTTATCCAACGTGACTGAAAAAAACGGGCATTATCTTTTGTCATGTTGATGGGACCCTAAAAGAGCGCCTAAAAAGCTGACCTAGATCATTGTGTGCTTTCAGGGGAAGTAACTCTCATGACCAGCTCTTTCTCCTGGGTAAAGAGTTTTCTCCCATCTGTCGAAAGATGCCCGACATGCACATGTGAATGAGGGTGGCAATGCATATTCGATATTTATATATGTAGTAGGTGTTAAATACAAGTAAACATATCGAACGTGACTAAACAAATCCTGACACTAAAAATCCAATCTTCATTTGTCATGTTGATGAGATCATGGAAAAGCTGATTGATGTGTACGTGTGTATTCAGGGGAAGAAAGCTCGCAGGACCAGCTTTTTTGCTCTTTGAGTGAAGAGTCTTCTCCCCTTGGGTGGCTTAACCTACTTTAGCTAAGAATGTCCGGTGGCTAAGAGTGTCCGGCCTCTTTCTTCTAACCCTGCTAGGATACTTTTCTCCACAGTGGAGACAAGTATCCGTCCTTGTTTGCAATAGAAACGGATATGAAAAGGGACACTAATCATCAGGACATTCTTATCCATCACACCGGCCTGAAATGTCCGCATGTATGTATGTTTGTTTGTCTGTCACAGATAGCATCCGTTGACACCCTTGCAATTGGTTTATAGCCACCAAACTTGGTACACATAACTACGAGGCAATACCTACATGATGGTACCATATAAGCGTCAGATTCGACATTCAGTAGCTAACCATCGTCCAAACTGTTTTTCCTTATGATCTGAATCTAGAAATACGACTGACCATTGGACAGTGTAATGTACAGAGATTGTATATATTATATACATACTAGATAAATATTAAGCATCAGATCCAACATTCAGAAGCCAGCCATTATCCATAAATAATTCCTGTGTCTATCTTCATGAATATCGTGATTTGCTATTAATACATCAGTGCATAATGTAAGATATAGCCTACATAGCAAAACACTTGATGGATATTTGGGCTACATTAGCAACTGCTAGCGAAGCTCTTTCGGGTGCCAATTCTCTTCATTTTTTTGTTGTTTAGTTCTTGCACTCCTAAACGGTTTGACAGGTGTCTGTCAATTTGGGCAGATTCGTACGGCACAGTTTTAGCACTGGGGGAAGGGGTATGATTAGTGGCAAACAAAAATGGATTTTCTGCAAATGTCTGTTTTTTTCTGCGGTATTCTTGTTTATAAAATCGTCACAATGAATCAAAGGTAAATGACTATGTCAGTGGATTAGAAATCGATGCCCTATATTCTTACTAGCCAGCCTACGATCTTACAACGGGTGGTTATATATGTCAGTAGAGTGGATGGCTGAATTAAGTCTCCAATGTCGATCGCTATGGGTTTAATATGTATGTCATATGGGAGTGTATCTGCCTGTATAACGAGCAATTTCACCTCCAGGTGATTTAATTCTTAACAGTGATGTTAAGGCAAACTTGATTCTTTGTGAAGTCCAGGATGGTATCCGAGGAGTTAGGTGCGCAACTGGCTTTTTCCTTGATATTTTTCATTCTCCCCTATCTCTTAACATGGTGCTAAATAGCACTGGTGACAATATAGTGCAGATATTTTGCTAATCTTTGGTGCCGCGGTTTGAAGGCAATATAATTCTTCTAATTATCGTCTAAATTGCATAGATTCGCACTGCGTAGATTCGCAGATCGATTTGTCATTCACTTTATTGTCACATCAGGGAGAGTTAATATATTGTCAGTTTAGCGTAGATTCGCAAATGTGTTTACCTCGTCGAGATAGCAGAGAAGACAATATATCATCTAAATTGCATAGATTCGCACTTCAGGGAAAGTTAATATATTGTCAATTTAGCGTAGATTCGCAAATGTGTTCACCTCGTCGAGATGGCAGAGAAGACAATATATTGTCTAATTAGCACTTTGATAATCTCATCTAAATTGCATAGATTCGCACTTCAGGAAGAGTTAATATATTGTTATTTAGCGTAGATTCGCAAATGTGTTTACCTCGTCGAGATGGCAGAGAAGACAATATATTGTCTAATTAGCACTTTGATAATCTCATCTAAATTGCATAGATTCGCACTTCAAGGAGAGTTAATATATCGTCTATTTAGCGTAGATTCTCAAATGTGTTTACCTCGTCGAGATGTTAGAGAAGACAATATATTGTCTAATTAGCACTTTGATAATCTCATCTAAATTGCATAGATTCGCACTTCAGGGAGAGTTAATATATTGTCAGTTTAGCGTCGATTCGCAAATGTGTTTAGTGGAGATGGCAGAGAAGTCAATATATTGTCTAATTAGCACTTTGATAATCTCATCTAACTTGCATAGATTCGCACTTCAGGGAGAGTTAATATATTGTCAATTTAGCGTAGATTCGCAAATGTGTTTACCTCGTCGAGATGGCAGAGAAGACAGTATATTGTCTAATTAGCACTTTGATCATCTCATCTAAATTGCATAGATTCGCACTTCAGGAAGAGTTAATATATTGTCAATTTAGCGTAGATTCGCAAATGTGTTTACCTCGTCGAGATGGCAGAGAAGACAATATATTGTCTAATTAGCACTTTGATAATCTCATCTAAATTGCATAGATTCGCACTTCAGGGAAAGTTAATATATTGTATATTTAGCATAGATTCGCAAATCTGTTTTACCTCGTCGAGATAGCAGAGAAGACAATATATTGTCTAATTAGCACTTTGATAATCTCATCTAAATTGCATAGATTCGCACTTCAGGGAAAGTTAATATATTGTCAATTTAGCGTAGATTCGCAAATGTGTTTACCTCGTCGAGATGGCGGAGAAGACAATATATTGTCTAATTAGCACTTTGATAATATCATCTAAATCGCATAGATTCGCACTTCAAGGAGAGTTAATATATTGTCTATTTAGCGTAGATTCGCAAATATGTTTACCTCGTCGAGATGGCAGAGAAGACAATATATTGTCTAATTAGCACTTTGATAATCTCATCTAAATTGCATAGATTCGCACTTCAGGGAAAGTTAATATATTGTCGATTTAGCGTAGATTCGCAAATGTGTTCACCTCGTCGAGATGGCAGAGAAGACAATATATTGTCTAATTAGCACTTTGATAATCTCATCTAAATTGCATAGATTCGTACTTCATGGAGAGATAATATATTGTCAATTTAGCGTAGATTCGCAAATGTGTTCACCTCGTCGAGATGGCAGAGAAGACAATATATTGTCTAATTAGCACTTTGATTATCTCATCTAAATTGCATAGAATCGCACTTCAGGGAGAGTTAATATATTGTCAATTTAGCGTAGATTCGCAAATGTGTTTACCTCGTGGAGATGGCAGAGAAGACAATATATTGTCTAATTAGCACTTTGATAATCTCATCTAACTTGCATAGATTCGCACTTCAGGGAGAGTTAATATATTGTCAATTTAGCGTAGATTCGCAAATGTGTTTACCTCGTCGAGATTGCAGAGAAGACAATATATTGTCTAATTAGCACTTTGATAATCTCATCTAAATTGCATAGATTCGCACGTCTGGGAGAGTTAATATATTGTCTATTTAGCATAGATTCGCAAATCTGTTTTACCTCGGGGAGACTGCAGGGGAGGCAATATATTGTCTAATTAGCACTTTGATAATCTCATCTAAATTGCATAGATTCGCACTTCACGGAGAGTTAATATACTGTCTATTTAGCGTAGATTCGCAAATGTGTTTACCTAGTCGAGATGGCAGAGAAGACAATATATTGTCTAATTAGCACTTTGATAATCTCATCTAAATTGCATAGATTCGCACTTCAGGGAGAGTTAATATATTGTCAATTTAGCGTAGATTCGCAAATGTGTTTACCTCGTCGAGATGGCAGAGAAGAGTGAGTGAGTGAGTGGGTGAATAGGGTTTATTGTCACATCAGGGAGAGTTAATATATTGTCAATTTAGCGTAGATTCGCAAATGTGTTTACCTCGTGGAGATGGCAGAGAAGGCAATATATTGTCTAATTAGCACTTTGATAATCTCATCTAAATTGCATAGATTCGCACTTCAGGGAGAGTTAATATATTGTCAATTTAGTGTAGATTCGCAAATGTGTTTACCTCGTCGAGATGGCAGAGAAGACAATATATTGTCTAATTAGCACTTTGATAATCTCATCTAAATTGCATAGATTCGCACTTTGCGGAAAGTTAATATATTGTCTATTTAGCGTAGATTCGCAAATGTGTTTAACTTCGGCGAAATTTCAGAGAAGACAATATATTGTCTAATTAGCACTTTGATAATCTCAACTAAATTGCATAGATTCGCACTTCACGGAAAGTTAATATATTGTCTATTTAGCGTAGATTCGCAAATGTATTTACCTAGTCGAGATGGCAGAGAAGACAATATATTGTCTAATTAGCACTTTGATCATCTCATCTAAATTGCATAGATTCGCACTTGACGGAAAGTTAATATATTGTCTATTTAGCGTAGATTCGCAAATGTGTTTACCTAGTCGAGATGGCAGAGAAGACAATATATTGTCTAATTAGCACTTTGATAATCTCATCTAAATTGCATAGATTCGCCCTGCATGGTAAGGTAATATATCGTCTATTTAGCGTAGATTCGCAGATCGATTTGTCATTCACTTTATTGTCACATCAGGGAGAGTTAATATATTGTCAGTTTAGCGTAGATTCGCAAATGTGTTTACCTCGTCGAGATGGCAGAGAAGACAATATATTGTCTAATTAGCACTTTGATAATCTCATCTAAATTGCATAGATTCGCACTTCACGGAAAGTTAATATATTGTCTATTTAGCGTAGATTCGCAAATGTGTTTATCCAGTCGAGATGGCAGAGAAGACAATATATTGTCTAATTAGCACTTTGATAATCTCATCTAAATTGCATAGATTCGCACTTCACGGAGAGTTAATATATTGTCTATTTAGCGTAGATTCGCAGTTGCGTTTTACTGCACAGTGCCAACAGAGGGTGTTTCACCGACCTTTAGGTTACAAACTCAGAATTGGGAATTGATATCGGGAGAATGATTTCAGGGAAATTACTTTTTTCAAGTTAGCGTAGATTCACAAAACGATTTGATCTCGGCAACTGGTTTCTATGCATGAGAGACAATATATTGTGTAAATAGCATTTTATGTAATTATCATCTAAATTGCATAGATTCGCGCTTCCTGGAAAGTTAATATATCGTGTAATTAGCGTAGATTCCCACTCTGATCTTGTTCTCGCCGATTCCTGGGAGAATTATTATCTTCATTTTAGCGTAGATTCTCACCTTATGGCATGGTAAGTTAATATATTGTCTATTTGACGTAGATTCGCAAATACATTTTATTCATAGACATTTTTTGTTGAATGGTAAGCCATATATTGTGTAATTAGAGCATTGATAATGTGATGTAAATTGCAAATATCCGCCATTCAAGAAGACTTAATATACTATCTTTTCAACATATATTCACAAAGCGGTTTAACCCTATCAATCATGCTTCATTCTCTATTGTTGAACCCAGAAATGATATGTTGCTAATATAACAATAATATTATCTATGCGGCAGTATATCCTTAACAAGTAAATTGAATGAGGATATCCCCTGTTTGTTGAACCTATAGAAATGCCATATTGTTCCAATCACTATAAAACCATTACGTGAACAATTCTCGTGAGAATCAAATGGCATTTGACGCTAGGGATTGTGTTCAAATGATAAAAGGTCGACACCCAGGCCAGTTAAGAGCTTAATCCGCATATGGAGAGAGAATCAAAGAGATAAGAGTAAACTGGTTAGAGGCCTGTTATATCATTTTATCTGTAAACATCCTGCTTACTACATGCATCCATGATTAGAATGTACACAGTAAGGTATGACATTGGTTTAAATAGTATTTATTTCACCATAAGATGAGATGGGGAGCGCATTAAGATGACTTATTATTGCGTCTCCCCTGTACAATATATATATAACATCAGTCAAGTTACAAATAAAACAAATAAAACAAATAATGGAGAGAAAGCTGAATACATGTGACCAAATCCACGATAAATTCACATTTTCGGTGTGAGAAGCTCGAGTGCCATCGTGCTACGAGATATAATGAAGAACTACACGAAGAAAACCCTGTCTGGACGCTGAAGGAACAGTAGATAGGCAGATAAGACATATTTGTAGTTTGAAATCAGAAACGTTTGGTTTTTGCAATATAGTCGCCAAGATACTTTTGAATGCGCGCATTGGTAACCTCGTCTTTGTCTACATCGCCGAATAATAGTGTTTTTGGAATTGGAATTCTCTGCATATCATAAATACTCGCAAGGTTAGTTAGTAACAGGATACGTTGAATGTGGAAAGTGGGACAGTACAGGAAATAATGATCAACGTTCTCGTTGGGATGTCCGCAGTTACATTGAGTAGTGTCGGACAGGAAATTGTCAAATAAGTGTCTTTTGAGATTGCTGCAACCGTTACGAAGACGACACAGTAAAACATTCTCTTTTCGGGGACAGACATAATACCAGGGTGGTGGATTAGGTTTTAAAGACATAATTAATAACTTGCGTTTGAAAGCAGGAATAGATGGTAAATTCTGAACAGTTGATGGAAGTGCATTCCAATCTCGAACAGTGGCTGGAAAGAAGGACCCCCTAAATAACTCCGTTCGACACTTGTAAGGTGTAAAATAATTTGCGTTACGCACATTATACGGATTGCGAGTATAGGTTGTCAAAGGAAGATGACCGTACAGGTGACTGGGTGCCAGACCATTCACGATACGATAAAACATTGTGAGTCTATGAACTTTACGTCTCCTCGACAGTGTTTCAAAACCGGCTTCTGTATATAAAGTTTCTAGGCTAACACTGGAAGTAATGCCAGGTATGTAGGTATGACATTTCTTCTGCAGTAGCCGGTAGGCATATTAAGATCATCATTTTTATATACATTGCAATCTAGGTAAACCAAGATGGAAAATCAGGGGAATTCCGTGATATTATATCTGAGTTCACTGAGATTGTATACATTCTTACTTTGAAAATAAATGACTGCATATATGAATGCATTTGTAGATCAGTATCACTGATTTATAATGTACATATGTTATGTTTCAGGTACACTATAGATGGACTTAGGCATTTGTCTACTTTAATTCCATAATGGTGTTTGTACCCGGCTCCAAGTGGGCGTTTTGTACAATAAATTCTGATTCTGACAACTTGCTAGAGTCATCTATACCACTGGCCTCCGTTATTACTGTTAAAAGAAATCACATGGAAATGATATGCCAATCTACTTTCATTTAAGTCTGGGCGACGTGGAAATGTGGGAAATTTAAATTCAGTTGCCACAGTGCTATTTAGACAATATATTGTGAAGCCGGTGTGTGAAATTGAATCTGCGAATCTACGCTAAATAGACAATATATTAAGTATCCAGGAGGTGCGAATCGATGCAATTTAGATGCGATTATCAAAGTTCTAATTAGACAATATATTGTTTCTTTCTTGGGAACAAGAGCTCCAAGTCCCAGCTTCGCACATATGTATATAGTATACATTTCATGCAGATCATTCGTGTATCTAGAAAAGAAAAACGCCGATATTCTCAGTATGAGCAAACTGAGAAGAATGGAATGTGCTCGCGTGAAGCTTTCTCGCGATGACAGATTAAGGAAAGAGATATTCAGCGTTTTGACGTCATGTTACATTGTACGTCACAGGTTATGTTGACTTTGGTCCATGGAAGATGAGCGTTATCCGCTTTAATAAGTATCGGCGACCGCAGTGGGTTATAACTTGTCATTGACGTCACGGACAAGTCGAACGATATTCTCGCTCACCCGAATCAGTCGGTGTACCTCGTGTGAGGGAGGATAGTTGAATCGATGCAGGGGGCATATTGCGGTCGGTGGATTTGTTCGGGGGGAAACAGAATATATTGTATAATTAGCATCTCGTTCTAAATAGCAAAGTATCCTAGAAAATATCTGCAAATTAGCAGCTTTGCTAATTAGATTCTAAGTAGATGCGAGAGAATATAAGCCAATCGCGCACCTTAATGTATCCGAGGCAGATTCCAGATGGTCGGGGACAGTGAACAAGGTCAAATCACCGTCCGAACAACGTACTAGTCCCTCTGATTCCACCGGTCTTCTTCCAGAAATACCACAATTACGGTCGAACGCCAAAGTCAACTCTGCAAGATTTGCGATCGTCCTGCGTCCTCCATCTTCAGCAACCTCTCGACAGGGTAAAGAAAATTTTGCTTTGCGCAATTCAACACTTACTCCCCAAACTTGCAGACCTCTTTTGCCAGGAAATGGACAAAAACATGCTGAAAAATCATGTGCGGTACTGTGGTACAAACGTACATGTGAGGCATTGATGTACTCTATAATATCATCTTACAACAGATCTCGCCAAATTGGGAGAAAATGATGGATCACCCATAGTAACTCGACCAGGTAGTTGATTGTCCTGCAGAGCGGGTCGCTCCATGGTGATCGAGAGCACAGCAGGCCTCGTACTAATCATACTAAGAGCGGGGTTTGGCTCCCTGACGTGATACTACTCTTCTCTGGTTTCGCCCCCCCTCCCCTTGTTTTACAACCACGTTGCGTAATTTAGTCGTAACAAATATACATGAAATTGACGAAAATGTGTATATAATATATGTCGTGATGCAATATACAACGTGGGTACGAACGCATAACGCCAAGATTCGCCTGATGTATTGAGACTTGAATGACCCCTATAATTCTGTCTTCAACGTTTTAGACGTACTTTCGTCACTGGAAGCTAAGCAGCAAAAATCTAACAACTCTTGTCTTCGAAGTCACTTTTGTAAACTCTCTAAAATATTGAATCTTTTTGCACTTTGAGTGTTTGTCAAACAACATACCGGTAACAAAATATTGGGAATGAAATTTTCGCACGAACGGGGATAATAACTCATGTGTCGAGCCAGACCCAATATTCGTTTTTCATGAGAGTGGGCAATATTTCTCGTGAAGAGCACTTCTTTTCTTCAACGCTCGGAATCATTTAGCTGTATAAAGGGTGTCAGCTGTTTGACCACTGTTTGAAAACATAAATCATAAGAAGAGTGTCATCATGCCATCAAAGAGAAATAAAAGACTGAAAGACAGCAGATCTTTCTATGGCCCTTAATGATCGTCTTGCGCAAGCTCTGGGCCTTCGCCCTCGTACCATCTCCTTTAACATCAGATAAATCATTCTTAATGTCCATTACTGCCGGCCACAAGACGGCCCCACAACAGCCGCTCCGGACGTCTCTGCTCACCGGGGTATCCATGCCAGCTCTAATTTATGAAAATGAGCTCGAACCGCCCGTAGTGTCCATTTTCGTGCACTTTGTAGTGGACATTATACCAGTCATTTGTCAGATAATTTATAGGGTTCAACTGAAGGGTGAACCGGAGGATGGGTATACATGGGAAAACACTGACCACTCAGATCATATCTAAAACTATAGGAATAGCTTGACTTGATCTAGTATGATATTATCAGCTCCGTATTTTGTGATTCTATGTTCCCATCTCAGCTTTTCACGCTCTTTGTAAGACTATATACGAACTGATATTCTGAACGAGAACTCAAGTATTTAACGTTCCTGTATGGCATAATACCAACAAATAATACACGATTTACAGAACTGCCTGTGCCATGATTGATTAGTTTCTTGGTCCAAAGACAAGTGACATGTATTGTTCTCGGGACGACCATGTACAGACATGTATAGGCTTGGGGGTGTGACAAAACCCCCAGCGGACAAAACCCCCACGGACAAAACCCCCCAGGACAAAACCCCCACTGGACATAACCCCCACCGGACATAACCCCCACTGGACAAAACCCCCATCACATATTATTTCCTATGCTATTTTAGCAATAAAAGAAATGACATGATACATGTAAGTGATAAAATCTCAAGACAAAGTTATTTGATGTTATAACATATTTATTAATCTTTCAATAAAAGATTGCACTGATAAGCCAAATTGTTGAACGTATTTCCAGTGAGGAAGAATCAATTCTTGCCAAGATAACTACACTCAATAGTTGATTCATTTGGAAATGCGTTTGTTCTGTAATGGAGTGGCTCTCAAACAAAGAAACATAGAGAGCTAAACTATGTGACTCCGTATGTCTTAAATTTTCAATGGGAAAACTCAAACGTACACTTGATTTTCTGTCAACCTACACATTGAATTTAAGGTTTTCTGCTATCTTTTAACACGCGATTTTGTCACTTCATTAAAAATGGAGCAAAGTAATTGAATGTTCACCAGGTTAATAGTTTTTTCTAAGACAGTATGATGTGTGTACATTTCAGACTGAAGCCTAAAATCCAAATGAAATCCATGTTATTTCAAAGATTCTCTCATTCATACGAAAAGTGATTTATATAAAAAAAAATCACATGGTCAAAATATCAGATTTTTTTAATATTCTCTTTGTCAAGTAGTAATTCAACACAAGACTTTTATTTAGGGGGCTTTACCCTCATTTTTTCGCATCTGAAAGATAAAGAAATGTCTTTGTGATTGATGAAATAGCACGTCAAAGAGGATTCCCTATGTGCCAGAGATATCTGGGAAGTTGATTTCCATTTATGAACTGTGAACACTGGACATTTATTAGCATTAAACAGTCAGTTAAATACCGTAATTCAGTGGTAATAGCAACTCTACGGATTAGAGGGGTTGTCGGTTCGATCCCCAATGACGCGTCTTGTCAATGTGTTTTGGTAAAATAACAACAAAACGGGATTCATACGGAGTCAATGCGTTTGTACAATCGTAATTAAACATGTTAGTAGTGTCGATTTGAATGAAAACTCGGTTGAGGCTGACACGTTGTGTTGAAAATTGAGAAGTTATCAATTGATTCACCAAATCCATTTACATATTCATCATTGCATTTAAAGCTTATGTATATCGTTTGGAACACCTTAGTCATGGGAGAAACTCCTTAATAGAATTTGGATCACCTGCTTTGTTAGATGTCGATATGTCAATATCGTGACTTTAACACTCATGCAGTTACCTTTTTCAGGTCAAGTTCGGTAATGGCTGAACTTGGGCTATATATCCAAAGGTCGTAGGAATCATAATACGGATAAAATTATACATGTGAACACGAGAGGTCTATCGTACTTGTCACATAAAAACAGGAAACCACAAGTCGGATGTGTTTAGCCCTACCCCTCCCATCTTCGCATATCAAAGTCGAACACTATATGACGGAACGTTAGTGTAGTGTTTAACTTGAAATATGAAGATGTACAATCTAAGTCCAAAGTAGTTCTCTCCTCTTCGGGGGCAGGACCTAATACACTGGCGTATAAATTCTATCTCTGCATAATTCGGCAATCGAGTTATAAACACAGACGGACAAACAGGCGGACATACAGACAGACATTGCGGATTTAATGATATAGATAGATTAAGGCCGCATATCAATTTATCTTCTTTCGATAGCCCCTGCAGCCAAATGACCCGAAGGGAAGACTATGAATTTCTAGCGACTGTCCTATGCAATTATCGGGTTAGAGAAGTTGATATGACAGTTATATACCCAATAGAGTACGGTACTAACATAGCAACTGTAACATACACGGTGACTTTTATTGTGCCCGTATTAAATTACCCTACCCTGGCGGTTAGACGGCTATTGATCTTAAATGGCTAGGCTTATCTTTTCTCTGACCGTATTCCCATAACCTTACAGCGACCGCTCTATCGCTGTAACTGCCTCCTTGGTATCCAATCTCATAAAGCTTATCGGTGCTGTCCACCCGCATCTGTCCGGCCTATAATTTCGGAACATGGTCAATCAGGGTTATCTCCATTCCAGATGGGACCATTCTCTGAATGAACATTGCGAGGACACCGTCGTCCTTATCATTACTTTCCGCACGCGCTGGCCAGGTCTCTAGTGGGACATCTCAGCTACTTTATAGCTAATATATGAGCTAACTGTCCATCAGAAGGAATCCCTTGAGAATAAGTAACAGATCTTGACCAGAAACTTAATCTGAATTAAGTATCCATTGGAATATCAGAGGTCAACAATTCGTCCGCAACATTTTTTAGGCGTGCGAGGGCGCACTTTAGACTGTTGTGGTATTGGCAATAAAGTTTGGACTGTTATTGTTCTAACTATGAGGTTTGGACTGTTATTGACTATAAAGTGTGAACTGTGTGAATTGTGTCGATTATAAAGTTTGGACTGTTATTGCATCGACTATGAGGTTTGGACTGTTGAGTATTGACTGTAACGTTTGACTGATATTGTATCGATTATAAAGTTTGGACTGTTACTATATCGACTATGAGGTTTGGACTGTTATAGAATTGACTGTTATATTATGGACCAAAAAATTTGGACAGTAATTGTATCGACTGTGAGGTTTGGACTGCTGTACCATATACTATAAAGTTTAGACTGTTATAGAGTCGACTATAACATTTGAACTGTTATAGTATCGACTATATAAAGTTTATACTGCTATAGCATCGACTATAAAGTGTGGACTGTTACAGTGTTACAGTGTCGACTATAAATTTTGGACATTTATAGTATCGACTGTAAAGTTTAGAATGTTATTGTATGGACTATAAAGTTTATACTGTTATAGTGCCAACTATGAAAGGTGATGGTACGATAAGGCGGGATTTTGGCCTATACGTGGTGCGGTTGAAATCGAAAAAATAAAATGTCCTAAAAATACGTAGGTTTTAATGTAACGGCAAGAGAAAATGTAAGTACACAATATGTGAAAGTTTTAGCGCGATTGTGTTATGATTATAGTTATCACATGAAACTGAAATCCACAGCTTGTGCTATTTCGTGAAAAAAGGGTCTAAATCGAGTCCTTCAGACATTTAACCGGGTGTTGTGTGCTGACATTATATTCCCACTGCTGGAAGATCTTTTTGGTCCAAGGGGTCCTTCATACTAAAAAATGAAAAGTTATGATTCATAAAGTTTGAAGTTTTCGTAAGTAGATTAAAGTGACAAAATAGCCTGTTATAGTTGTTCGTATGTCGTGGTGTAGTGGATACGCACTTTGGATCACAAGCGTTTCGAAATTTTCTTTTATCGAGTTCGAATCCCAGGAGGTCAACATGTGTGACGTCGACAAGTTATTTCAATCTTTCTCATTTTTGTAAAAAAAATTGCATTCAGTATATCTGAAATAAGATTTCAGGCTATCATTATGAACCAATTAAACGTAAAATAAATATTGTTTACCGATGACACGATACCGTGTGAACATTACGGGCCAGTCAAACGTTGAAATCGAACAATCAGTCGCTACCTGTTACAACGGCAATATATTCGCCTAAATTGTGTATTTATTCTTCAATATGTGCATGTAAAATCGACTGCAACGTGGTGAAATAATAACGTGCAACGTGGTGAAATAATAACGTGCAACGTGGTGAAATAATAACGTCTTGGTACCGAACATATGTGAAGCTATCGCGGTTCACCGTAACATTCAGTCCGTTGATTGACAGTTGCCGCCGACGAAAAGTTTAGACTGTATTACTGTCAGTTAATTTAGGTACCTCCGAAGCAGGGCCCAATGCTATAGGCTAACGAAAAGTTGTACATTGCATTGTGATTGACAGATGGAGAGAAGAAATGTACATTCCTATGCGTCGGCTGGCTGTGGGCTGTTATAGTATCGACTATAAAGTTTAGATTGCTATATCATCTACTATAAAGTTCAGGCTGCTTCACTACTATAATAGTATCGACTATAAAGTTTGGACTGTTATTGTATCGACTATGACGTAGACAAACAATTTCTGAAGCGACCAATTCGAAAACTTAGTGCTAAGGGGCTACACCGGTAACATATTGTACATGTGTTGTTTTTTTTTGTTTTTTTTCATTTTTGCTGTCGCCATTGCAAACGTTTGAATATCTTGAAATAATCAAACCATAACAATCTGAAATGCATTAATCTGTTATTCAAGCTGATGTCGTGCAATATTATACAAAATGTACCAATATTTGTATAATAACAGATTTACAAACCTTTTTGATCTCACTTTTGACAAAAACCGGCATTCGTCGAAAGACGTTTACAGTAAAATAAAATGAGCTAGCCTACTCACCCGTTTGAAATATTCAAGTTTTGCACAAAATATTGATCATACCATCTTACCATATCTCATAGTTAATGAGGAATAACTTTCTGTCAAAGCCGGATTTATTGAAATAATGTAAAACAGGATATTCCTGGCGGTCCTAACATGCTATTGAAACAAATTTTGAGGATTCGATTTTGTCAAAAGTAAGCTATTTTGTACCGAAAATTGACCAAGTTCACAAACGTATTCAAACGTCTTTTTATTGAAACATGAATTAGTTTTGTATACTAAGGTATCATATCAACCAGAATTATATATATGTGTATGTGAATTAAGTTTCAGTTTACTATGATTTGTTAATTTCAATATATCAAATAAACAAAAACAACAACAACAACAACCTGACAGGTTCCCAGTCTATAGCCCGTTAAATATTTAATGGCGAAAACTTCAAAAATTTCGTGGAACTCCATTGGCGCTGTTTATAACTACTGTTCATGGAGGAGGGTATAAATAAGTACACTCGTCTAATAACGATGATCATACCACACAGTTTTCGCGTTTTATGACCAGCAAACCTGTTTTTTAAATGTCGTAAATATCATTAACCCATTTTCTACGCCACATTCTTCTCTGCCGACAAAGGAACCCCTTTTTTCGAAACGCGCTTTTCCGCGTGTTTACCGGACTGTAATGGTTTATAGCCGCTGTCCAGTCAAACTATGGAGATAAAGGAAGCCGATTCAGTTGGGCTGTAATGCAAGCGGTCAGTTATAAATCAAATCTGACACCTACAAAAGAATAATAAACGATCAGCATTTGCATTAAAATAGGCCGAAAAAACAATCGATCTTACAGTAAAGAATTAGGCTCTGAGATTTCGTACTGGTAACTGGCCTAGATGGAATAAATTAAAGAAATACACCGAGGGGAGCCGGTGACAATACAACATGTTATTTCCCATACGGAATGGGTTCATCACATTCAAGATTTCGTATGATCTCATCTATAGCGTGATATAATATATGGCTCACGCCAAATAAGATCCCCTCTACGTAGACTTGCGAACCAGTGAGAACAGAGACGGATAATTGTACAATATAGTACAAAAAATGTATCTCGGTCGATGTGATAAAGATCTCAGCTTTATCCAAGGCGATTAATCCCATCGCTGTCCGTACGGGGCCTTGTCAGAAATAACCGATGCAAAAGTTTGCACTGCGTCGCTTTGAATTAATTCATCTCCCAAACCGTCTGTGCACCACAGGGCACAGTTGCCTGGCCTGTGGGATATTGGATGGTCGATATCTAAGTATAATTTTTTTCCAAAAAACTATGAAAATTAATAAATATATATATATATTTTTTTAAATCGATTTGTTTATTTTAAATATTTTTCTAAAAGTGTATTTCTCTTTCATCTTTGGCTCAATTAAAGTCATTCCCTATAATGTCAAGCCGAGTTACTACAGTTTTTAATTATCTACCATACCCTGCCCTCTATGACATAGAATAAAAGAGAAGTTGGGAATAGAACCGCTCAACACGGTCATTTCAAAACATTCTCAGAAAAGAACGAAAGCCTACCTTTCCAAATGCCATCCGTTTATTACTTCCCAAGTGGACCAGCCTTCGGAATATATGCGCTTTGAATATCTAAACCTTCCCGTGAGGAGAGAAATTCATTCTTCGCGCCAAAACACGGCTTTTCAAACTTTTCGCCAGCTCTCCGGCAAAAAACACTTCCGTCAGAATTTTAAGGACCGGGCTATACAATATTATCAGCGACGATTGTTCGAAATTATCTCCAAAAGTCAGGGGCAGATAATCCAGCGGGCGGGAGGTGACATTTGTGGATAATTTCGACCAATCGTCGCTGATAATATTGTATAGCCCGGTTCTTAAAATTCTGACGGAAGTGTTTTTTGCCGGAGTGCTGGCGAAAAGTTTGAAAAGCCGTGTTTTGGCGCGAAGAATGAATTTCTCTCCCCAAGGGAAGGTTTAGATATTCAAAGCGCATATATTCCGAAGGCTGGTCCACTTGGGAAGTAGTAAACAGATGACATTTGGAAAGGTAGGCTTTCGTTCTTTCTGAGAATGTTTTGAAATGACCGTGTTGAGCGGTTCTATTCCCAACTTCTCTTTTATTCTATGTCATAGAGGGCAGGGTATGGTAGATAATTAAAAACTGTAGTAACTCGGCTTGACATTATAGGGAATGACTTTAATTGATTCAAAGATGAAAGAGAAATACACTTAGACAAAATATTAAAAAAAAAAATAAAAGTAAAAAATCGATTTAAAAAAAATATATATATTTATAAATTTTCATAATTTATTGAAAAAGTCTATACGTAGACATAGACCATCCAATATCCCACAGGCCAGGCAACTGTGCCACAGGGCTACAGTTTTTGCATGACGTGTCGCACCGTATCGACAACGTTTCTTAAGCCCAACGCAAGTAGTAGGAAAAGTGGAAATTGCCTCTTATTTGTGGCGCTCTCACTTCCGGTTGAGTGGCGCGCTGCCCTCAACCAATCAGAAGCGAGTATTTTGACCCGGTGCATTATGGGGTATATCCAAGATGGCGGCGTCTGTCTTCTGGTTCAAGATGGCGGCACGTCCGGTGTTGAAAACTGACAATTTTGTCGGAATTTGGTCATCTGGTGTCGAAAACTGGACCCTGTATGGGTCCCGCTAGACGTTTTGGGGTCTAGGTGGGCCAATGTTGGTCCGATGGAGTCGTATGAGGTATCAATGTGAAGCATTCGTGAAGGAGCATCCGTGGGGATGGGTGTGACGTGGAACTGACGTCATTCTGCGCATGCGCAGTAGACAAAGTGTATGGAAATAGACGTTTTGGGATCTAGGGGAGCCCCTAATGGGCCGATGGAGTTGTATGAGGTATCAATGTGAAGCTTATGTGAGGGGGCATCCGCCTGGACTAGTGTCTCGGTCGTTGTCAACACCCTGCGCATGCGCAGACAGGGAATTGTGGGAAAAGGGTATGGAAATAGACGTTTTGGGGTTTGGGTGGGCCACTAGTGGTCCTATGGAGTCGTATGAGGTATCAATGTGAAGGATACGTGAGGGGGCATCCGCCTGGACTAGTGTGTCGTTCGTGTTCAACATTCTGCGCATGCGCAGACAGGGAATTGTGGGAAAAGGGTATGGAAATAGACGTTTTTTGGTCTAGGTGAGTCCCTAGTGGGCCGATGGGGTCGAGTGAGGTATCGTTGTGAAGGATACGTGAGGGGGCATCCGCCTGGACTAGTGTGTCGACCGTTTTCGACATTCTGCGCATGCGCAGACAGGGAATTGTGGGAAAAGTGCATTGGAAGGAACGTTTTGGGGTCTAGATGGGCCACTAATGGTCTGATTGAGGTATCAATGTGATGCATACGTGAGGGCGCTTCCGCCTGGGTGGATGGGTGTTAGGAATATCGTCATTCTGCGCATGCGCAGGCAGGCCGTAGTATGGAAATAGACATTTTGAGGCCAATATGGACCGCTATTGGTCCGAATGTGTCTAGGGAAGTGTTATCTTGTAGCTCTCGGGGTGTAGACCACAACTTGAAGGGATGTCCACGTCACCTGTGACGTCACTGGTGAGGTCATCAGTGAGAGTAGTAGCGAAAGCGGGAGTTTCGGAGGTGCGATGGAGTGCATTTGGAGTAGATAACGGCCTATTTTTCCATCCAACTACCTGGTAGAGTTACCTGTGAGTGTGAGTGTATGCGCGCGTGTGTGTGAGTGAGTGTGAGTGAGTGAGTGAGTGAGTGAGTGAGTGAGTGAAGCGTGCACAACGCCAGTGAGGCGTCCCCAACGCCCGTCTTAGCGCATGGACGCACTAACGACGGTGAGTCAGTGAGTGAGTGAGTGAGTGAGTGGGATCTGACTGGACTAATGTATCGTCCGTTTTCATCATTTTGCGCATGCGCAGTCTGGCCGTAGTATAGAAGCAGGAATTTTGGGGATTCGTGGAGGTTTGTTGAGTGGTTGACCATCCCTGGTCAAATGGACCGTGTGGGGTATCAGTGTGAGCTCTCGAATGGCTGTCACCCGCCAAGGCCCGTCGTTATGCCTTAACGCCTGTCTCAACGACTTAACGCCCTATCTTTACGCCTTAGCGCCCTAGCATAACGCCTTGACGCCATGATATAGACAGATGAGAGAAAAACAACATCAACAAGGATGACAGATGAGAGAACAACAACAACAGCAACAAGTTTTCATATAGTTTATTCTCTCCAATGTTACATCATACCCACTCTGGGGGAGCCGCGTTGGGTATGTTTACAATTCAAGAAGACTCTTGTCCAATCAGAGGCCACCATTTGGTCCTGTCATGCTCGTTCTTGCCCGTTAGATGCATTCTCAGCTGTTCTTGTCCAATCAGGAGTCGCCATTTCAGAAAGTTCTATCTTCGGATATGTTTGCTCTGAACCGTTTGTTCTAATCGTCATCGGGCAGGCCAGGATACCGTTGAGGCAACCTATCCTCAGATAGTTGTTTGCGCATTCTGAGTATCTATCAGTGCATGGGTGAATGCATTCATCCGATGGGAAGATTCCGTAATTTGGTCACGAAAAACGTGACATTGGTGACCCTCTCCACTATCCACTTGATGTTGGGGCGCTGTTCATAGGCCCATCCCAAGACATCCAATTGGTCCAGCACGGGCTCTGGTGACGCCCGGTTGATGATGGTAACGGTTGGTCAAATACCCGGATGTTACTGCTCGGGCAAAAGTATCGGACTTTGTCTGTCTCCTTATGCTGCAGCACATAACCAAACGCCGCTACCACACACCACCACTACACGCCACCACCACACATCACCACCACCACCACACACCACCACCACCACCACCACCACCACATACCACCACCACCACACAACACCACCACCACCACCACCACCACCACACACCACCACACACCACCACCGGGCGTTGACGCCCGTCAACGCCACCACCACCACCACCACCAGTAAGTGAGTAAGTCTTCCGGTTCCGGTCACGTGATTGTAAACATGGAAAACCCCAGATGTAAGATGAGGTCCCGGATGTAAAACCACAGTACCTACGGAAGTGGCCTTTGACCCGGCGCTACTCGGAAGTGACGTCATCGTACACAGGCGAGTAAGTCTTCCGGTTCCGGTCACGTGATTGTAAACATGGAAAAACCCAGATGTAAGATGAGGTCCCGGATGTAAAACCACAGTACCTACGGAAGTGGCCTTTGACCCGGCGCTACTCGGAAGTGACGTCATCGTACACAGGCGCACACACACACATACCTGGTGCACCCTGTACCCTGGTGTACCCTATGCCCTACGGGCTATAGGGTACAGGGAGCACCAGGTATGTGTGTGTGTGCGCCTGTGTACGATGACGTCACTTCCGAGTAGCGCAGGGTCAAAGGCCACTTCCGTAGGTACTGTGGTTTTACATCCGGGTCCTCATCTTACATCTGGGGTTTTCCATGTTTACTATCACGTGGCCGGAACCGGAAGACTTACTCACTTACTGGTGGTGGTAGTGGTGGTGGCGTTGACGGGCGTCAACGCCCGGTGGTGGTGGTGGTGGTGGTGTTGTGTGGTGGTGGTTGTGGTGGTGGTGGTGGTGGTGGTGGTATGTGGTGGTGGTGGTGGTGTTGTGTGGTGGTGGTGGTGTGTGGTGGTGGCGTGTAGTCGTGGTGTGTGGTAGCGGCGTTTGGTTATGTGCTGCAGCATAAGGAGACAGACAAAGTCTGATACTTTTGCCCGAGCAGTAACATCCGGGTATTTGACCAACCGTTACCATCATCAACCGGGCCTCACTAGAGCCCGTGCTGGACCAAGTGGACCAATTGGATGTCTTGGGATGGGCATATGAACAGCGCCCCAACATCAAGTGGATAGTGGAGTGGGTCACCAATGTCACGTTTTTCGTGACCAAATTACGGAATCTTCCCATCGGATGAATGCATTCACCCATGCACTGATAGATACTCAGAATGCGCAAACAACTATCTGAGGATAGGTTGCCTCAACGGTATCCTGGCCTGCCCGATGACGATTAGAACAAACGGTTCAGAGCAAACATGGCCGAAGATAGAACTTTCTGAAATGGCGACTTCTGATTGAACAAGAACAGCTGAGAATGCATCTAACGGGCAAGAACGAGTATGACAGGACCAAATGGTGGCCTCTGATTGGACAAGAGTCTTTTTGAATTGTAAACATACCCAACGCGGCTCCCCCAGCGTGGGTATGATGTAACATTGGAGAGAATAAACTATATGAAAACTTGTTGCTGTTGCTGTTGTTCTCTCATCTGTCATCCTTGAAGATGTTGTTTTTCTCTCATCTGTCTATATCATGGCGTCAAGGCGTTATGCTAGGGCGTTAAGGCGTAAAGATAGGGCGTTAAGTCGTTGAGACAGGCGTTAAGGCGTAACGACGGGCCTTGACGGGTGACAGCCATTCGAGAGCTCACACTGATACCCCACACGGTCCATTTGACCAGGGATGGTCAACCACTCAACAAACCTCCACGAATCCCCAAAATGCCTGCTTTCTATACTACGGCCAGACTGCGCATGCGCAAAATGATGAAAACGGACGATACATTAGTCCAGTCGTCTCCCACTCACTCACCGTCGTTAGTGCGTCCATGCGTTCAGACGGGCGTTGGGGACGCCTCACTGGCGTTGTGCACGCTTCACTCACTCACTCACTCACTCACACTCACTCACTCACTCACACGCACGCGCGCATACACTCACACTCACAGGTAACTCTACCAGGTAGTTGGATGGAAAAATAGGCCGTTATCTACTCCAAATGCACTTCATCGCACCTCCGAAACTCCCGCTTTTGCTACTACTCTCACTGATGACGCCACCAGTGGCGTCACAGGTGACGCGGACATCCCTTCAAGTCGTGGTCTACACCCCGAGAGCTACAGAATAACACTTCCCTAGACACATTCGGGCCAATAGTGGTCCATATCGGCCTCAAAATGTCTATTTCCATACTACGGCCTGCCTGCTCATGCGCAGAATGACGATATTCCTAACACCCACCCACCCACGTATGCATCACATTGATACCTCACTCGACTCAATCAGACCATTAGTGGCCCACCTAGACCCCAAAACGTTCCTTCCAATGCACTTTTCCCACAATTCCCTGTCTGCGCATGCGCAGAATGTCGAAAATGGTCGACACACTAGTCCAGGCGGATGCCCCCTCACGTATCCTTCACAACGATACCTCACTCGACCCCATCGGCCCACTATGGACTCACCTAGACCACAAAACGTCTATTTCCATACCCTTTTCCCACAATTCCCTGTCTGCGCATGCGCAGAATGTTGAACACGAACGACACACTAGTCCAGGCGGATGCCCCCTCACGTATCCTTCACATTGATACCTCATACGACTCCATAGGACCAATAGTGGCCCACCCAGACCCCAAAATGTCTATTTCCACACCCTTTTCCCACAATTCCCTGTCGGCGCATGCGCAGGGTGTTGGCAACGACCGAGACACTAGTCCAGGTGGATGCCCCCTCACATAGGCTTCACATTGATACCTCATACAACTCCATCGGCCCATTAGGGGCTCTCCTAGATCCCAAAACGTCTATTTCCATTCACTTTGTCTACTGCGCATGCGCCGAATGACGTCAGTTCCACGTCACACCAATCCCCACGGATGATCCTTCACGAATGCTTCACATTGATACCTCATACGACTCCATCGGACCAACATTGGCCCACCTAGACCCCAAAACGTCTAGCGGGACCCATACAGGGTCCAGTTTTCGACACCAGATGACCAAATTCTCAGTTTTCAACACCGGACGTGCCGCCATCTTGAACCAAAAGACAGACGCCGCCATCTTGGATATGCCCCATAATGCACCGGATCAAAATACTCGCTTCTGATTGGTTGAGGGCAGCGCGCCACTCAACCGGAAGTGAGCGCGCCACAAATAAGAGGCAATTTCCACTTTTCCTACTACTAACGCACACAGCGATGGAGTTTATAGACGCTTCCCATCTTTTCTGTCGGGCGATTCAACTTATAAACTGGATGGCTCGCGCTAGCAGGTCTATACCCGGACCCTTTTAATGCCTATTATACGAAGCTGTGAGATCTCTTTTAACCAATCACTTGGGTCATGACTGAAAGACTCAGCCCAATCGAGATTCCCTACTGTCCTATGTGGATACAGTTTGCCCATGTTATTTATTTATTTATTTTCATCCTACATGGATATTTTCGGACTCCGTTATTATACACAGGTTTGTAAGGATTATCGAACAACGATTGAAGGATGTGTTTATATGTTAGTGGTTTAAGAGAGGTGGGCGGGGGTGGGGGGGGATTTGCTTTAATGTCACAGGCAAGGTTATTTCACTCATATGGTAACAGCCAGTTTGGTTGGTGGAGGAAGCCGGAGTACCCAGAGAGAACCACAGCCCGTCCGCAAGTAACTGGCAAACTGGCACAGCGTGTGAGGCTATAGCGGTCACCAGCGAAGTGCCTGAGACCATTCGGCCACTGAGGGCCCCTAGTGGTTTAGGAAAAGAAGGAGTTATCGAAACTTCACTTTTACTATTTAAATTAATAATCAAGGATACATTCATCTTGACACGACCCAGAATAAGAAAGACAGAACTGCATTAACATTGAGAGTTTCCTCTGATCGTGTCTGAGCGATGAAATCGGGAGATTTGAGGGTAAACCAACTCTCTAAAATAATTAGATTGAAATTCAATCTATCAAATTGAAATTAGTGACCAATCTTTTATTGGATTGAAATATTCAATCTAATAGATTGGAAACGATAAAATGAATCTGTTGTAGACAGAAAATTCAATCTACTAGATATAAATTTTCAATATAATAGATGGAATATTCAATCGAATAGATTGGTCACTAATTCCAATCGGATAGAATGAATTTCCAATCTAATTAATTTAGAGAGAAGGAAGGATTGATTATGTGAATGTGGATATAGAAACTTGAGTATCATTATCTTATTAAATGTCCTTTGTTTAATGATTTAAGGAATAAACGTGTTTAGCAATATTATTGGGAAAAGCCCAGCTTCTATAAGTGTATTATTGTTGCTGTTAACATGGATAAACACAACTGTTGTTAAAAAATGAGCGAAAAAAATCTGGTGTGGCAACCGGTGTGAGAGAAGAAAAGCTATATATTACCGGTATAGT